>OY856410.1:1004281834-1004509334 GCA_963693085.1 Alisma plantago-aquatica | reverse complement strand
GTCAAGGTAGGCTTGGTCATGTAAATATGCATCAATTGAAGAAGTTGAGAAAAAAAGGACTTGGTAAAAGGATTTCCTAAATTGGACTTTGAGAATGATAAGGAATACCGACCTTGCACCCAAGAAAAGCAATCTAAATCCACCTTTAAATCCAAAGGAGTCCTTAGCACCAAGATGGTTATTAAACTTGTTCACATTAATCTATTTGGACCAATGAGAACTCAATCTCTTCATGGTAGTAAATATTGTCTTGTGATTGTTGATGATTTCTCTCATTTCACTTGGACTTCCATTTTGGTTTCAAAAAGTGATACACTTGATGTATTTTTTGGCTTTTTACAAAAAAATTGAAAGTGAAGTTTCTTGCTACATCATGTTTATCCGTAGTGACCATGGGGGGAGTTTGAAAATAACTTGTGTGAAAGTTTTTGTGATGAATCTAGTTATATGCTCAATTTTTCTTCCCCTCGTATGCCTTAGAAAAATGGAGTGGTTGAGAGGGAGAATGTATCTTTACAAGAAATGGCTAGAACAATTCTTTTGGAGTATGCTACTCCCAATAATTTTTGGGCTGAAGATGTTAGTACTGTATGCTTTGTGCAAAACTAAGTTTTCACTCATCCTATGCTGAAGAAAAACCCCTATGAGTTATGGCATGGTAGAAGGCCATATATCGACTTCTTTCACATTTGATTGTCCTTTCTTTGTATTGAAAACCAAAGATTTTCTCAATAAGTTTGATGCTAAATCTTATAAGACTTTGTTTCTTGGCTATAGAACTACAAGTAGATCTTTTGGAGTATTTAAAATTGAATTATCGAATGTAGAAGAATCTATCAATGTTAGTTTTATTGATACTAACCCCTCTATTTCCAAGAATATTGTGAATGATGATGTTGTAGATGAGCCAATTACTAGATTGAAGAACTCAACATCAATGACAAAGGAACATAGGTGGTTGTAGATGATGAACTTGAAAGAAGAAGAAAAGAAGGATCTTACTCCACAGTTCTCTAAAGAGCTCATGATAAACAATCCTTTTGAAAGGGTGAAGACATGGGCTGCATTCACCAAGGAACAAGCCGACAACACCTTCATCTCACACCTTGAGCCAAAGAAAGTCAAAGAATCTCTTAAAGACGATGAATGGATCCTAGCAATGTAACAGGAACTAGAATAGTTTGAGAAGAACAAAGTGTGGACCTTAATGCCAAGACCAAGTGATAGAAATATCATTGGCACTAAGTGGGTCTACCACAACAAACTAGATGAATATGGAAAAGTGGTAAGAAACAAATAAAGGTTAGTTGCTCAAGGCTATAATCAAGAGGAAGGTATTGACTTTGATGAAACTTATGCACCTTTTTCTAGAATTGAATCTAATAGAATGTGACTTGCCTTTGATAGTCATACAATTTCTTGTTATATCAAATGGATGTTAAAAGTTATTTCTATAATGGTAGAATAGAGGAGGAAGTCTATGTGACTCAACCTCTCAGGTTTGATCATGACAATCATCCTAACCATGTTTATCTTTTACAAAAAAGATCTTTATTGTCTCAAACAAGCCCCTAGAGCTTGGTAAATCGAAAATATTTTTGCTAGACTGTTGCTATGTCATGGGAAAAGTTTATTCTACTCTCTTTCTTAAACAAAATTCTAGCAAACTTTTGATTATTCATATATATGTTGATACTATCATATTTGGTGAAACTAATCTGAATATTTGTAATGAGTTTAATTCTCTTATGTAGAGTAATTCGAGATGAGTATGATAGGAATGATCACATTATTCCTTGGCTTCCAAATCAAGCAAGCAAAGGATGGAAACTTCATCAACCAAGACAAGTAAACAAGTAAAATCTTGAAGTACTTTGGGATGGAAAACACCAAGCCAATGGATACTCCCATGTCCAACACCACCAAACTTGATAGAGATGAAGAAGGTGAAAACATAGATGAGAAGCTCTATAGAGACATGATTGGTAGCTTGTTATATTTGACTTCCTCTAGACCGAATATCATGTTTAATGTTGTCTTGTGTACTAGATTTCAATCAAGCCTAGAAAATCCCATCTTACAACTAGCAAGAGGATTCTAAGGTACCTAGAAAAATTGAAAATTTTGGACCATGGTATCCCAAGTCAAGAGACTTTACTATCATAGTTTGTAGTGATGCGGATTATGCCAGGTGCTTAATTGATAGAAAGTGCACAAGTGGCACTTGCTCCGAGGACATGCTTAGTTTCTTGGTTCTCTAGGAAACAAAGCAAAGTGGGTCTTTCAACTACCGAGGTTGAGTACATTGCAGCAAGGAGTTGATGTGCCCAAGTTCCTATGGATGAAGAAAATGCTACAAGACTTTAATGTTTTCTATGATAATTCTCCTATATACTATGATAATACTAATTTAATCAATTTATCTTACAATCCTATACTACATAGTAGAGATAAACATATAAAGATCCATCATCATTTCCTTGGTGACTACATTGCTAAGAAAGATATCTATATCACTCATGTGGACATAAAAAACCAACTTGCAAATATTTTCACTAAACCTCAATCTATAGAGCAATTTACTTTCATTAGATCAAAATTTCTTATAACTTCTCTTGGTGATAATGGTATGACTTCTATCTAGATGTTCTTTTATCATAAATTGCTCATCTATACTTTGTGCTATAAATGCCAAGTTTCCATGTCTTATTTTTTGGTGTTTTTTCTTTAAATTGCAAATGCTTGTTTTATCACAGAAAAATAGCCAATAATGAGTGTAAAGTGTCTTAATATGTTCAAAATGCATGATAGTCTAGAGAAATATATTTATATAGAACTCTAGAAGTCTAGGACTAAATTACAAATCTTGTTGATATACTTTTTTGTTAGTTGAGATTTCTTTGGGGAAAATCAGCCGATAAAATCCCAAGGACTGAACCCACGTGAATGTCATCTGAGTTTCCCAAATCTCAAACTCGAATGAAAATATTGTTGCTTGGAAATATATAATGACTATTGGCTAATTTTCTCCCTTAAATAGAGAAAAATGATTGATTAGTCTCCCTTCTCATTCGTCCTTAAACCCTAGGTCTACAAAAACCTTTTCCTAGCCTTCTCCTACCCTATTTTTGTAACATCCCAGGATTTGAGGCCTCAGATATGATGATTTTAAAAGGAATGATTGGACTACCCATATCACCAAGGTGCACCTCCTTTTCTGGGATCCCATCACTAAAGAACTCCATAGGTAAGCGTGCTCAACTTAGAGTATTACTAGGATGGGTGACTAGTCGGGAAGTTGATCCTGGCTTGTGTGTCAGTGTGGACAAAGTGCGCAGTTAAGGCTAGTGCTGGTTTGTGGGACCAGTTGTCATTCCTGAAACTCTACTAGAGTCATGGGCAGTAGGCCTAGGCATTACAAATGGCATCATAGCCATAACCCCTCTAGTAGGTGGGGCCCGCATGGGCATGTGGCATGCCAGTCTTGAGTCGTGTGGTCTAGGCATGTAGGAAAGGGTTGTCCATGGTTGACGTAGCCTCCCTTGCGTTGGTATTCCGTGATCGGGAGTTGGGTGTCCATGGGCCATTGTGGGTCTGCACTGAAATGGGGTCAGATTATGAGGCCATATATTTGAGCCTAGACGAGGACGTCAAGAGTCTAAGTGGGGGAGATTGTAACATCCCAAGATTTGAGGCCTCAGATATGATGATCTTAAAAGGAATGATTGGACTACCCATATCACCAAGGTGCACCTCCTTTTCCGGGAGCCCATCACTAAAGAACTCCATAGTTAAGCGTGCTCGACTTGGAGTAGTACTAGGATAGGTGACCAGTCGAGAAGTTGATCCTGGCTTGTGCTTCAGTGTGGACAAAGTAGTTATACAATTTTACCTTCCCTATTTCTAACCTAGTGTTTGGGCAGCTTGCTGCTAGTGTTATAAGTCATTGCTTGGCACCATCCTCTCTCATATCTTCTCCATGGCATCTAATCAAAGGAAACAGATGGGTCCAATAGGCATTCCATCTTCTTCCACAACCTCTAGTCTCATTGCATACGATGATACCTCTTTCATCTCTACTCCCATAGTAAATTGTTACAACGAGCTTTTCCCTAGAAAGCCATATTCGTTTAGGCCCTTGTTAATCCCTAGCAATGCACTTTTGAAAGAGGTTAAGAAGATACTTACCACCCAACACCTTGATGCCCTTTTCTAGGAATGCATGACCTATAATGACTTCCTATCGAACACAAAAGCAGTGCATGAGTTCTATGCTAATATTACTTGGAACTACACCACTTTAGTACATCCTCCAAATACCCAAGATGTTTTGACATCCATGATTGTAGGGATAAGGTTTACAATATCTGAGTATTATTTGAGTACTTTATTATCTCGTTCCTCATCAAATTGGATGTTTTCCTATCCTACTTACCATGGCCTCCTTGAACCTGAAGTGTTCTATAAGAGTTTTGAACCCAAGTTAACCCACCCCAATATTCCCAAAAATCTGATGAAGTAGAGGTTCCCTATAGGAAGAAATACATCTTACCGTCTTCTTCTCTTAACATTGAGAATCACCTGGTTTCTCTCCTAGTTATCTATAATATTGATCCAAAGAAGAATCAAACATATATCACAAGAAACTCGACAATAATCATGTATTGTCTTCTTTAAAATGTCAGAGTCAAATGGGAAAGATATATTCTACATTATCTGACTTGCTTTGACACATAGAAGAATACTAGAGACTCCCACCCTCCCTACCCTAACTTGATTTATGGTGTATTTCAACATAATACCAAAAAATCCCTTTTTTGGTAGAAAGCCAGTAGAAAATGAGTTTACATCAGTGACATCGCTGTCAAGAAGTCCTTCTACCAACCTCCTCTACCCATGGTGCTTCCTCCTCCACCCAGGATCCACCTCCTCCTAGACCTAATTGTGCCTCCTTTTTAGTGTCTAATGAAACCTTCATGGGCTACATGATGCACCAATAGGTTTATAACATGCAGGTCAAGGAGAACCTACACTAGGACCTTGTTCAAATAATGTCAAATATGAACTTTTCATTCTCCCTTTCTTATCCCACCTACCAACCCTTCCCAACTTCTTACTATGCCTCTTATGCATATAATTAGTTCCACCTAGTCTAAAAGCTTCCTGCTTCTGTCGTACCTCCTAGCTTTAATGGTTGACCTACCTCTGCTTCCTTTCCTGAGCTAATTTCCTGTCAGCTACTTGCTCTTCCTCATGGCCCTATCTCCACTTTGCTTGATGGTTTTAATGGGTTTCTACACCCAAATTTGAGTAACAAAAGGCATTATATGCATGTGGTATGTGTTGGGCGGAGCAACATTGCAAGTGACCTTCTACTCACTCCTTTGGACCTCCTAAGGATTAGGAGATGGCTGATGAGGATGATGCTAAGGGTGATGGTGATGAGGATGAGGATGATGGATCTGATGGTGATGGAGATGGTGATGAGGACACACGTGCTGCCACTGCTACACATTCTGATGGTGATGAAGACTATCAACCCAAAGTTGACAAGGGTTTGACAAAGATGAGATTGACATTTAGTTCCTAGGATTCTAGAGTTATCATACATGTATTTTTGTAGGCTTTCAAGTATTGAACATTGGGCACTGTATCTTAGGACTACTATTTTCATATCTCTTCCTTTTTCTTCATTGTTTTTAGGTTCCATCTTGAGAGGAATTCTTATTGTTGCAACCTTATTACCTATACCTATAACTCTATGCTTTGCTATATATAACTCATGAGTTATTAGTCTGTTCTTCCATATTTTGATTATGAATCTAGCATATTTGTTCTCTCTCTCGCTTATGTGTGGTTCTTGTATATATGGTTGTTGCATGTGTAGTTTGTTCCTTGGATACGACCTTTTTAGTTGTTTTACCCCTCTCTTTTTGATATGACAAAGAGTGAGAAATGAGCTTAGTACATATTGAATTTTTATCCTTTTCTGGTTAATTATCTAACATATCTTATGACTATGAAAGTGGACTTAAATAGAATATATATGCTATGGTAATGCTTTTTGGAGGAATTAACCTTACATGAAGAGATCAACATGGATTGTTGGGGAGAAATTGCAAATTTTCATTTATGTATCCCCCTACAATCGATAAGATAAAAAGTTTAGATTCTAAGTTATTTTCAATATGTTGAGGAATGGTTTTTTATCTTCAAAAAGGGGGAGCATGTTGACCAAATAACTATACATTGTCCATATTTTGATGATGACTTAACCACTCCATTCATATGTATCTAATATGTCTATTTGAGACTGACTTAAGGCATTAGGTACATGAAAAGGATGAATTCAATGAAGCCCTAGCTTGACCAAATACAAGTCAAAATCAATGCAAAAGTACTTTTGTGGAAAATACCCTAAAACCCTTAGGACAATTTTGTAAATCATTTGTATTGATGCTATGATGTGTAACTAAGCTGAGAAAAATATAAAAGGCACTTAAAATAGATATTTAAGAACTTTTACAACAATTTCCAAAATTCATAACAAGGACTTTTGTTGGTCGAGTTTCATCTAGGATAAAATCGACCGACACCCTTGATGGATCTTGGGAACTGCCAGGGTCAACTGATTTTCCCCAATAAAAACTCGACCAACAACTTTTCACAAGAATATCAAATTTAAGTCATCAACTAAGTTTCATCTAGGATCAACTTGACTGACAACTCTAATTTTCTGTGTTGCATAGTGTTGTTGGTCGAGTTACCTTTGTTGAAACTTGACCGACTGCATTGTGCGAAATGTGTAAAAAGAGTATTTCTAGTCATTGAATTGTTGCAAAACTCAAAAAAATATCAACTGTAACACCCCAAACAACTAGAATTAATTCTCAATTGCATCTACTAGCTAGTAAACACCCCAACTATAAATAGGTTCCCTTAGACTTCATTCCAAGTTTGCTTCTTATGCTCCTAGATATAGTTGAGTGGATTTGTCTACTAAGAGACTCTTTCTCTCTCTAGCTTACTATAGATCAACACCAATATTAGTGAGATAGGTTATTTGCAAGAGAGATACTTCTACTCCTTGTGAAGCTCTCAGTCTTCCTCTTCCCAATCCTTTCTCTCAAGCTATGATGGTAAAAGTGTAAGGAGGTGGGATCACCCCCTTACTAAAAAATTGACGAATAAAACATACATTCCGAACACACTCAAAGGTATGCTAGAATTGGTGCAAAATTTTCAAACTTCAATAAATGGTATTCAAAACAATTAAAGTATAACAGTGGAATAAAAATAATGACTATATTCAATTTTCATAAAAGATTATAAAAGTACATCATAATATCCCATAAGGGTTTACATGTATGATACAACATAAGGATCTAAGTAGAGGAAAATCTAAACCATAATAACTTTGTATCCAAAATTTAACTCCTTAAGCTAGTCCAAAACATCATGCCTTATCATCTGAGTCCTTCACCTAGGGTTGGAAGCATACCCCAACAAGAAGAGAAAATAGATGACATCGGTAAAGCTGGTATGTGCATAATAAATAGGAAATTGAGCAATATATAGAATAAAGGACATCAAATATAAAAGTCTTCCCATAGAAAGGATAAGAACCAAGTATCAAGTGAAAAGGATTTGAAATTATATGATAACAAAAGAATACTTGCCGATAATAAAACATAAATATTTTGCAACACAAGCACATGTAAAGACTTAGGGCACACACCCCATATCATCAACCTGCATGCATGTGAGATAAACATAGCCCTAGAACAATATAAACACAAAGGCGGCCAAGTATCATAAACTTAAAACATGATAGAGAAAGGATTACGGTCAATCTCCTAAATATATGAAATATGGGCCAAGAATCACACATCTTGCCCTGGGTGTGAGGTTCCTTTCCATCCCAAAAGAATAGGAAATATCACATATGCTCGATAGGAAATAACACATCTGCCATTAAAACCAATGCAATTACACTACTCTAGTGCTACTAAATCACATAGCATGTTAAATGTTGAGTCAAGTAGAAACTATAGTCAAATTATATAAACTAGTCACCACATAGGTGACCAACATATACATCCACCTCATAAGTGGGAAAAATACATCACATGACATCTTTTAGAGTTCCATCATAAACAAAGCATAAGATAAGAGTTCAAAATAATATCCATGATAAGATGATCAATATCAAATAAGGTAGTTCACATGAACCATGATTTTCAAAAGAAAAGAAATTGTGTATAGGCTAATGTCCATAGGACAAAGAGAACGAATAAGCATAGGTGAATTGCTCAACATAGAAGAATAGGGGATACATCATACCTCAACCTCCGAGTCTAAATAGTCCAAGTCAAGCCTAGGCGTCCAAAGAACCTCTAGGGAAGATGGAAAGGTCCAATAAGTAAGGTTCCCAAGCTTAGAGAGGCTGGTTTCTCCAACAAAGCTCCTATCTCGAGCAAGAAGCACCTTCTCCACTGTAGAGATGAAAAACCCTATCAAAAGAACATGGAGATGAGGTGTTTATGGGTTATAGGTGAGGTTTCACCATGGAAGGCCATGGTTCTGACCTGGAGTAAGGTGGAAGGAAGACTAACAAAATAAAAATAGGGAAGGAAAGGAGGATACTTGCTAGTTTTGATCAAAATCACCAAGGAAGAGCTTAAAAAATCCTAAATAGAGAAATTTGGAAACCTAGGATCCTTCTTCACCAAGGTAGGCACCTTATTTTACCTTGGGATAGAACCTACATGGAAAAATAGAGTAGGAATGATGATCTAAGATAGAAGAAATAACGGAGGGTAAGAGTTTTTGAATTGTGAGTCTTTAAGGGGTAGATATGGCTATATAAAGAAAGAGGTCAAGTATGAGGTGTCTATGAGACTTTCCATCTGTCATGCATAAGGGTGTCCATGGACATGCAAACCTTTATGGAGGAAGAAGTAAATAATGAGGTGTCAAGTTACTTTCCATGTCTCCAATGCTAAGGGTGCCTATGGACATGCAAACCTTTATCGATAACGAAGAAGTCAATCATGAGGTGTCCATGGAGCTTTTCACGTGTCCTTAGCCTAGGGATTTCATGCCCATGCAAGAGGATATCTCATAGAGGATTCTTGAATATCAAATGTCATTTTATGGACACTTATACGCCATCCCAACCGACCTCCAATCAAAGAAATAACCCCATTGGTTGATAGCTTCTAAAGATAAGCTCATTTATAAAGAGGGTAATCCCTATAATGCCCTTGGAAAGTAACACCTTCAAACCAAGGTGAATCTAGGTGCCCCATGGTTTAAAATCTCGATAATGATAAGGGAATATCTAAAGATTATAATTCATATGACAATTTGCAAAGAAAACCTCCCAATTGGGTAAATTATAGAAAAGTCCAGAATGTACCTAAAATTGCATATGTTGAACAAACGACATCCAAATTGGACTAAATTTCATCCACAAGTTATCTTTGATGTGTTAAATATGAATTTTTCATTATTTCCATATTTTGAAGTTATATAATCACATTATTCATTACTTATGCCTTTTACTCATTTTCTCTCTCATAAACTTATCCTAATATTTCAAGGTGGTCCAAATGAGATGAAATTTGACATGTAAGCTAATTTTGATATGTAGATTTTGAATTGTAAGTTTGTTTCCAGTTTTAGACTTCTTTTTATGAGATATTTCATATGGCCCATTAACGACCCATTATCTAAATTATTCATCCAATTAAGTTTCTTATCTTCATATTACGACCAAAATGAGTTATGTGGCATATTTTATGTTTCCATTATAAACCTACGATTAATGTTAGAACATTAGGTTACATTAAGGTGATCTATACATGCATTATCTCATTGGGGTTATACTAAACATCCATTTAGATCTAACCTTCAGGCTTGTTTAGCCAAGTCCAAAATGTCAACTTCCAGGGTAGGGTCCGAGATCTAGTATGTTACAAAAAGGTTCTCCTTGGTAAAGTTGAAGTTAATGGCTGAAGATCCAAGAGAAGAGTGGGAAATTCCTTCATGGAGGAAGACTTGTTGCAAGAGGAGATCTCCTTGGTGAAGGTTTCTAGCTTTTTGCAAAAGTGGGTAAGCCCTTGTAGATGTTTAAGACTCTTTCTCTAAGATAAGTAAGTCCTTGTAAGGTTATGGTCTCCTTTGATCCTTAAAAGGAAGGCTAGGTATCCTTGCCCTAGAAAAGGAAGGTCATATTATATCTATTGTAATAGAATATAAGATGTTTGCAACGGTTGCAAATCATATGGATTGACCCCTCTATGTAGTGGACGTACACTCTCCTAGTTTGGAGTTTGGAACCACTATACATAGATTATGTTCTTGTTCTTATTCAGTCTCTCACATCCTTCACAGATATGTTTCGTTGCACTGAAATTCCATATTTGCACCCTTATCTCTTGAAGAAATTTGAAGGTATAATGAATTTGGTTTAAGTGTTTAGCTCTATTCAACCCCTCCTTAGATCCAAAATGCTGCACATTAATGCAAGGGATAGTCACTGGACTTGATCTAGGACCAAGTATAATCCTTGAAAATAGTCTTTCCCATTACATAGTTGTTGACACAATCAACTGTATTAAGGGAATATGGCAAGTACATTTTTTATTGTTGCTGCCTTATCTAATGCCATTTTTACATATAGTGGTATCAGAGCCACATAAATTTACCAAGCTTTGGGATTTATTTTCTTTTTATCATTTATTTATTGCATAACAATGTGAATAGTTAAAATGATTAATTTTCATATCTGGCTAAATTCCACATACAACTCCAACACACACACAGATATATATATATATATATGATATACATTAAAAATGCATTACCTTAAGACTATATATATATATATATATATATATATATATATATATATATATATATATATATATATATACATACATATACATTAAAAATGTGTTGCCTTAAAACTGTTTTCATGGCGATTGGAATAATGGTTACAATCTTTACCCCTAGACAATTTGTGCATTGTTGGATGGTTGTTATTCCTATTCATATCTCAGTTTGCATACTAAGCCTCTATCTTCTGTTCCTTATGTAAAAGTATTAAATTATTTCCTTCCCAAGCTCCCCTTGAATATAGCTCATGGTTTCCCAATTACAATGTAATATGTTAATAGGATTAGTATTGTTTTTTTCATGCTATGGTAAAGAGGATGTTCTACACTAGATGACTAGATTGGTTTAGGAGATGAACCAACTAGCTAGAGGACTGTGGAGGCCAATGATAGGAGGAGCCGACTGGTCGGCTGGAGGCCCAATTGAGTGACTAAAGGAGTATAGACATTGCAAAGGATCAGAGACCATACGAATGATCTGTTATACCGACCGACTGACCGACCATGAGGCTAGCTGACTAGTTTAAGGGTTGAACTGATCAACCTAGACTGGGTCAATCATAAATCATCATCAACAATTGGTTGCTACATATGATGTGGACCTTAGGTGGTAGTAATTCATTATGGTTCCTAGGAATTATAGTAGTATGACCATAACCATTTCTTATGGTTATTATTGTGTGTTTCCTTTGTGTTTATATCATGTATATGATATGTACCATAAGTATGTGGTGATTGGATATGTATATATATATATATAAATATAAAATCTCCCAATATAGTAGTAAGTCTTAGATGCTTTCCATAAGCGACACTCATGAAAATCTTGATCAAATAAGAATAGGTTACACCAAAACTTGGTGCATTGTCCATCTCGTGGAAGTGTGATGGTAGATATGTACATATGCCAAAGAAGGGTGCATATTCTATCATGTTGGCTTTTGGATCAGGCTTAACTAGGTGATCTTAGTGAGATTAAGTACCTAGAACCATGAAGATGGATTGTGGTAGAAATTTGTGCACACCATCTATCAAAGAGTTGCATTTATATGGAATTGGCAAATGTTGCCTTCCTAAATATTCAAGTTTTGGGTGATCAACCATCGTGATCTGATGAAATATGTATCTTGCCTCACTAGAAGATTTTGTAGTGAAATATTTTAAATTGATAAGTGAGGGTTATATATTTGAACAAAATAGTGTTAGAGATAATCAATTAAAGGAGTAATTAAATAAGATTAAATTTTATTTTAATCAAATCAAATTAAAAGTGTTTTGACAAATTGCAAATTTTCTCTTGTAGAATCAAATGACAACAAATAACACAATTTCCTTGTGGTCGATCCTTGAGAAGGAGAAGTTGAATGGGAGTAATTTCCATGACTGGTTGTTGATGCATAGAATTGTTATCACATAGGAGCACAACCTCTATATCCTAGAAACACTGAATCTAGATGAACCTGATCCCGCTACGCCTAACGCTTACAGGGATGCCTACATGAAGCATTTTGACGATGACATGGATGTCAAGCACCTGATGTTATGCTCAATGAACTATGAGTTGCAGAGACAACTTGAGAACATGGTGTTTTTGAGATGGTCACACATCTTTAGAACATGTACCAAGATTACACAAGATAAGAGAGATATGATGTATGCAAGGTGATGTTCATGTGTAACATGGTAGAGGGAGATCCAGTAGATCCCCATGTACTCAAGCTCATTGGGTACATGGAGAACCTTGCTAGATTGGGATTTCCCTTGTCTTAATAGTTGGCCGCATAAGTGATTATGCTGTCACTTCTAGAGTCATATAGCCAGTTTGTCATGAACTATAACATGGACAATTTTGACAAGCCATTGTCAGATTTGATTGGCATGTTGAGGACTGTTGAAGCACAAATGAAGGAGAAACCCAAATCTGTGATAATGATCAACAAAGAAAAGGGGAAGTCCATGGGCAAAGTAAAATCAAAGAAGAGTTCTAAAGCTAGCTAGAAACCCAATCTTCTGCACTCAAGGTAAAGGGAAGGGTAAAAAGGGAGGTAATTGTCACCATTGTCACGAACTTGGAAATTGAAAGAGGAAGTGAACTCTCTACCTGGAGGAATTGAGGAAGGAGGGAGTGGAGATCTCAACTTTAGGTATATACGTTATTGAGATAAATTTGTCTACTTCTTCATCTTGGGTACTAGATACCAGATGTGGATCTCACATATGTTCAAATATGCAACATCTGAAATAAAGTAAACCTTTACAAAAAGGCACGGTTGAATTTTTCTCACAAATGGAGCAAGATTTAATGCCATTATAGTTGGAATCTATAATTTACCTCTACCTACAAGGATTGTAATAGAGTTAAAGAACTTCTATTTTTTACCTACAATAAATAGAAACATTATATTTGTATCTTGTATGGAAAGGGTGGATATTAATTTCATATAAAGAATGGTCAATGTTCTATTTTAAAATATCATATCTTTTATAGCAGTTCCCTAATGTCTTATGGTCTTTATTTGTAGGATCTAAAGAGAAATGTTTATAACATTAATACCAAAAGATTAAAAATCGATAACTCAAACAAAAGATATCTTTGAAATTGTCATCTAGGTCACATCCATGAGAATCACATATATTGACTCCATAAAGATGGTTATGTAGACTCTTTTGATTTCAAATCGATAGAGACATGTGAGTCTTGTTTGTAGGGAGAGATGACTGAAACTCCCTCACTGGCAAAAATCCAGTGATCTATTAGGACTCACACACACTGATCTATGCAGCCCTTTTAGAACAAATGCTAGAGGTGGTTATCAAAACTTCATTACCTTCATTTATGGCTTTAGTATGTATGATTACGTTTACTCGAAGAAACATAAATAAAAAACTCTTGACAAGTTCAAGGATTTTACGAATGAAGTACATAACCAACTTGGTAAAAGTATTTAGGTACCTCATTCTAATTGAGGTGGAGAATACTTAAGCCAAGAGTATGATGAACTTTTGTGAGCCTGCAGTATGGTATCACAATGGACTCCACCTGGAACACCACAATACAATAGTGTATTAGAAAGTAGAAACCACACATTTATATATATGGTGTGATCAATGATGAGTTTTTTAATTTTTGAATTCTTTCTCAGGGTTGGCTCCAAAAACTAAAACGTTTACACTTAATGGTGTACCATCTAAATTGGTTCAAAAGACACCATATGAGATATGGATTAGGAAGCGTCCCAAAATATCTTTTATGAGGGTTTGGGGTTGTAAAGCTTATGTCAAGAAAATGTTTTCTAAAAATCTTGACCCAAAACAATATAAATTTTACTTTGTTGGTTATCCCAAAAAAAACTAAGGGATACCATTTGTATAACCCAACTAAAAACAAATTGTTTGTTTCCAGAGATGATGCATTCCTAGAAAAGGAATTCATTTCCAAAGGAATCAATGGGAGGAAAGCTGAACTTGAAGAGGTTTGAGACCAACAAGGAATCATTGAGCATGTAGAGGTACAAATGGAATATAGATAGTCACAAACAATTATGGAATCTCAAATTCCTCATATGACATAAAAACTTTTGAGATCTAATAGGACATGCCTTGAGCGAGATAGTTGTCTAACTAACTCCAGAAGGTAATGAGTCAGTCATTGATGATGATCCAAATACCTACTTAGAAGATTTTTAAGGGGTCAGAGTCTGAGAAATGGCTTGAGGACATGAGATCTGAGATGGAATGCATGTACACCAACAAGGTATGGACCTTGGTGGGTCCACCTGAAGGGATAAAGCCCATAGGATGCAAATGGGTCTTTAATAAGAAGACCGACATAGATGGTATTGTCCATATTTACAAAAATTGATTGGTTGAAAAGGGTTATAGATAAGTTCAAGGTGTTGATTATGATAAAAAAATTCTCTGGTTTCCATGGTTAAGTTCATCAGGATCATGCTTCCCATTGTAGCTTATCATGACTATGAGAATTGGCATATGGATGTTAAAGCCTCATTACTTATGGGAATCTTCTTGAGGATGTGTACATGACAAAACTTGAGGGTGTTTTTAATCTAAAGGATGAAAATAAAGTCTATAAGGTAAAAAATTCAATCTATGGATTGAAGCAAGCATCTCAGACATGGAATCTTTTATTTGAGAAAACAATCAAAGTTTGGCTGTGAGCCAAAATGAACATGAACCATGTGTTTTCAAAAATGTTAGTGGGAGAAATATTGTATTCCTCATATTATATGTATATGACATAATCAATATGGGGAATGACATCCCTACTTCACATATGGTAAAGACCTAGCTAGGAAATACATTCTCTTTGAAGGACTTAGGTGAAGAATCTTACATCCTAGGAATCTAGGTCTATAGAGTTAGACAAAGAAGGCTTCTTGTATTAACTTAGAGAACATACATTGACAAAGTGTTGAAGAGGTACAACATGGAGAACATGAAAAAAGGCAACCTACCCATGTCTCATGGTATTACTATCTCTAGAGTGCAATATCCCAATTCTTATGATGAAAGGGAGAGTGACAGTAAGATTCTATATGCTTTCATAATTGGATCTATCATGTTTACAATGTTATGTACTGATTTAGATGTATCGAATGTCTTGAGAATGATGAGAAAATCTCAGCTAGATCCAGGCAAAGCTCATTGGACTACCATGTAGAGCATCTGTAAGTACTCGAGAAGAACTAAAGATCAATTCCTTATCTACGTTGGTGAGAAAGAGTTGGTGGTAAAGGGTTACACCGATGCAAGCTTCCAAACTGACAAAGATGACTATATATCATAGTCTAGATTTGTGTTTGGCCTAAAAAATAGAGTTGTGAGATAGTAGAATCCAAGAAAGAGACAGTTGTGGATTCTACAATAGAGGCAATTTTCCATTTTTTTCATTTTATTCAGTTATGAGAAATTGATGTAAGATAATAAATGTCTAAATAATATTATTACTCAATGACGCATGTCTTTAGGTTGAGGACTTGAATGATGAGATCATACATGTGGCATCCAACTCACAAAAATGAGATTTACTTAAGCGGAAGCGAATTATTTGCAGTGGATTACTGAAAATCACTAAAAATTAAAACTTTTTACAAAGAGATCCACACATAGGAAATCTTTTCCATCAAGAACTATTATATAACATTTACATTTTGGTTCAAACGTACATAACCTGTACCATCTATTCTCAGAGACTACAACATCAGCTGCCTATTATCATTATATACAGACAACATAAAACCTCGAGGAATCAAGCCAAAACCTCAGATCGATTTATTAAAAACTCTAACTATAAACTCCGAGGACTTGAGAGTACTGAGACGACACATAGGACTTTCTAACTACATAACTTGACAGGTAGGGTCTCCACCTAAGATCTCACTGATGTTCAGGATGTTACTTTCCTTTTTCCTAGCAAAAGATTATCTGCTTCTTTGTCCGCATCCACCTAAAAATATTGGATCCCACGGGGGTGAGACAATTGTAAATTGCCCCAGCGGGAGATATAACTCTCCGCAAAAACATTATTATTACAGTTTAAAGATATGAAACTGGGCAGATGATAAGCATTTTAAAACATTCTCAACTTTGAAAGCATTGCATCTATTTATGATAAAGCAATATATGATATATTCTTTTAATAAGGAATAGGAATGACATGTATATCATCTATACATCATATTATACCATCATATCAAACTTTTCTCATGACACTCATCATCTTGTTATGTCACCCATGAAACACACTTGTTCCATTGTTTTGGCCTTTAGCCAACCTATTTAACAAATAAGGAGATATATCTACCATGTACTCATATATCAACAATACAAGCACTGGTTTGATACCTATTCTATGTTACTATTATAGGCATTGGTCTATTACCAATCATGTGTCATCAGTACATGCATTTAGCCTCTGCCAAGTATTGGACTTCTTCCAAACCTGATTACACCGCCAGACATTGGACACTACCAATCTTGATTTCACATCCAGGCATTGGACTTTAGCCAACCCTGATTACAGGCATTACACCTCTGCCAGGTATTGGACTCTAACCAAACATGATTACACAGCTAGGCATTGGACTCTAACCAATCCTGATTTCATAGCCAGGCATTGGACTTTAACCAATCCTGATTACACAGCCAGGCATTGGACTTTAACCAATCCTGATTACACATCCAGGCATTGGACTTTAACCAATCCTGATTACACAGCCAGGCATTGGACTTTAACCAACCCTGATTACAGGCATTACACCTCTGCCAGGTATTGGACTCTAACCAAACCTGATTACACTGCCAGGCATTAGACTCTAACAAATCCTGATTTCACAGCTAGGCATTGGACTTTAACCAATCCTGATTACACAGCCAGGCATTGGACTTTAACCAATCCTAATTACACAGCCAGGCATTGGACTTTAACCAATCCTGATTACACAGCCAGTCATTGGACTTTAACCAACCCTGATTACAGGCATTACACCTCTGCCAGGTATTGGACTTTAACCACACCTGATTACACAGCCATGCATTGGACTTTAACCAATCCTCATTACATCCCATGTCTGTTGACACATCACTTAGCACCTTATTCTTTTTCTAACATTAAATTCTGGCCATTCCAATCATGCTCAATACATTCTTTATGTATTACAGGTATTCCTCTTTTCTCATCACATGAATAATCAAGATTCCATTATTATAATTGTATCCTTTTGTTATTATTATTATTATATTACTAAGTTCCCATTCCTTGGTTCATTATGAACATTATTATCTCTTACAAGAGACTTTTATAATCATCTTGTTACCTCTCAACTAATATCATGGCTCACAAAGCCCTTAAAGCATCTTGTCACCTCTTACTAGGCAACATATAACCATATGGCTCATAAGGCCATTCACATCTTGTCACCTCTCACTAGGAAACAACCATATATTCCCTCATGTAATACAATAGTAACACCACTATTCCCTCAATAGGGTTAGGGCTTACTTTTCACATCACATTAGGGTTTTTCATGTCCCATTACCCAATTTAGGGTTAGGGTTTTCCCATCTCACATTAGGATTTCATATTTGTCAAATCAACCTTAATACATTTCTCCACACCTCTAGGAGCATCCATTAACATCTTGAGTAATCAATCATGTTTATTAGTCTTAACATTTATCATTAAATGATTATTGATGCAAGGTATGCGTTCATTTTCCATCCTTATCATGATATGATTACATCATACTCATTAGTTTGGCTTAACCCCATTCTTAAGGTATATTAGCCTATACTTATCAAAGTATATCAAACTCATTACATTTCATTGTAACAATTTACATAACACACTTCATGTTTTCCTTATCCAAGTATATTGGATTTGAGGTGCATCAAGGTATATCAGCCGTGGAATGCTAAAAGTGATACATATCACATCTTGATGTATCACTTTCCTCATCACTTCCAACTTTCTTGAGTTAGCAACTTATCTTGGATTAAGGAAATTACCATCTTAATCCTTTCATCCACTAACCTATCACTCTTACCATAAAGTGCATAGGTCACACATAAGAATGGTCCAACTATCTTTAATGATATGGACCCATTTCAGGTTAAGGCATTGCTTGCTATAAGGTTATCTATAATTAATCACTTTAGGTATTTCTCTTATCAATGTATTAATCACCATTCCATTATTAGGATTAGGGTCTCTCATACCATCGCCCTTTATTAGGGATAGGATGGCATATAGCATCACCCTTCATTAGGGTTTCACATCTCATTGCCTATACTTAATATTTACTATTCATCCCAACTAAGGATTTCTCATGGCATCACCCTCAATTAGGGTTTCTCATGGAATCAGCTTCAATTAGGGATTCACATTGAATCAACCTCAATTAGGGATTCACATGGAATCAACCTCAATTAGGGATTCACATGGAATCAACCTCAATTAGGGATTCACATGGAATCAACCTCAATTAGGGATTCTCATGGAATCAACCTCAATTAAGGTTTCCCCTATGGTTACCCACATCTTGGGTCTACTATTCGTCTCCAATCAGGGTTTTACATCTCATTTCCCTAAATTGGAGTTTCATATATCATTACCCTAGATTAGGGTTACATTCTCACCCGGGATTAGGGTTTCATTCAGAATTGCCCTCAATTAGGGTTAGAGTTCAATAGCCCTGTCAATTAGGGTTTATGTTCATGATTAGGGTTTCATGATCTCTTTGCTTAAGAATCATACCCTTAATCACCTCATGAATCATATTCATGTATGAACCTCATGCTATCATCTTCTCAACTTGATTAGGTCATATCAACCCTTCAATCAAGTACATACAACTATGATTAACATAGAGTACCACCTCATTGTTCCTATAAGCCATTAGGGTTCATCCCTTAATTGTCACTAATCCCTTAGGTACTATTAGGATTTCAACCTTTGTACCTTCATTGATTATCATTACTAATCATCATTTGATCAATGGATCATTCATCATCTTAATTCTCAAGAGATTCAATAACATTGGACCTCCAATAAATAAGGTATCCAATTGAATTGACCAATTGGATCTTCAATTACAATAGGTGTCCAAGTGGATTAACTAATTGAATCCTTAATCAATCTTGACTACTTGAGCCCCAAACGGTCTTAGTCTTTCAAAGTTCAAACGGTTTGAAACTGTTTGGTAAAGGTGGTGCTTGAGACCGTTTGCTAAAGCAAGTACTTGAAATCATTTGCTAAAGTACCTTTTTGAAACCGCATGGACTCAACCGGTTTGGGATCGTTTGGTCCCAAAAGGTCTTGAGACCGTTTGGTCCAAACCTCCTCACAACCGCATGGACCAAATATGGTCTCAACCAATCAAATTAAAATAGGGTTTCCAATGTTGGTTCCTTCAATCATTGAATTCATGTATCCAATCATCAATTGGACCTATCACCATACTTCAATTGAGTTAAATAGGTCAACCTTCAGCAGATTTGACCCTCAATTGATCATCAATTAGGGTTTAAATCAATTGTATTAGGGTTTGGAATCGATGATCCTTCAACATTAACCAATGTGAAACTAGTTACTTTAAAACCATTGGACCATCATCCAAATTGGGCATGACCTGACCCCAAATGGTCTTGAGGTCGTTTGGATGACCTCCAAACGGTCTTGAGACCATTTTCCCATGTCAACATCAAAATCCAAGTCAATCAATCAAAGTTTGGATCATTGGATTGATCACCAAATCAGCATTTGATTGCACTTCAACTTAGTACCTTTAGATGTTCAAACACTTAACCATAGTCAACCCTAGACCTCCAAACGGTCTTGGGTAACCCCCAAACGGTCTTGGGATCATTTTTATGACCTCCAAACGTTCTTGAGACCGTTTGCCCATCATATCATCATTAACCATGTCATTCAATTAGGGTTTGGATCCTAGGATTGGTCACCAAATCAACATTTGATTGCATTTCAATTTGGTATCTTTGGACCTTCAAACACTTGACAATACTTAACCCTAGGCCTCCAAACGGTCTTGGATGACCCCCAAATGGTCTTGAGACCGTTTGGGTGATTACCAAATGGTTTTGAAACCGTTTGGGTCAATCAACCCAAGTTTCAAACTCAATCACTTATGAAATCAGCACTCAACCCGATTAGGGTTTAGGTGATTGATAGACCTTCAACTCATGAACCAATTGGAGTTAATCAGTAATAATTGGTGGGTAATTAACCTAGATCATTATGAACAAGTCCCCAAATGGTGAACCCTGGTCAAAATCAGCAAACGGTCTTAAACCGTTTGCTTCTATGGGGTTTAGTGAAACCGTTTCATTCCAAACGGTTTGAAACCGTTTGCTCCCAAAACACAAACCCTTTGACATTTGATTGAAACTGTTTGGTCTAGATATTTGGGGAGGTGTGTGATTATGATGATGTCATCATAAATAAAGCTCTAGACCCACGAAACCTACTGTGATTTCCATGGAAATTACATCAATCAACCAAATCAATAATTGTAAATAGAGAAATGATCATTATTTGATGGGGAATTGAATGCAATAACAAAGTTAGGATTTCAAGTTATAAAACCCGCCTCCAATTGAGCTCCAAAGCTCCATGTTCACGACAACAATGGTGGATGCAACTCCCTTCATCATTCCAAGGCTCGTCCTCAAGATTTGAGTGAAAAGGAATGGTTAGAATTAAAAAGGAGATCGAAATAGGAAGAAATCCATAATTTATTTTCGATTTCCACCATGGAATCAAGGTGAAATGGATCAAGAAACTTACCAACAGGTTGGGGGTCGTCCTCTTGACCCTCCCAAGTGGGGATGAAAAAGCCTTCCATTTGGCTTGTAAAAGGTTCTTTTATAAAAATTCAATGAGAGAGAATATGCTTTGCAAAAATCCATTTAATCCCAAAAATGTGGATGCCTCTTACCCCTAATCTTCCTTAGGAACGGGGCTATATTGTTTGCCTCTTATTCCTCTCAATTATCCATGATTTAAAGAAAAGCAAATTAAGCACCTCAATTCATATTATATTAATATCCATATGTGAGTGCGATATTTCTTTTTCTTATAAAATTGTGTGTGAGTTATCCACTCCCTTGGATATTTTCGTGGTCCTTGCAAGGCTCAAGGACGTCACACACACATATGAATCCAAAAATTTTAATTTTGGTTGAAGGCCCTTTAATTAATACATTTATTTTTTCCCTAAATCAAATTAGGGTTTCAATTAGGATTAAATCTTGATTATTTTAATATCAAGATTCTCTCTCCTCCAACTTAATTCAAATGAGGCACCCCTCTAATTGCTTTGCTCTACTTGATGACAAGAAATATTAAGGACCTTATTGAAGTGGTAATTTACATATTGCACCCTAGGTTTTGGGTAAATTTCACATTACACCAAAACTAGGTTTTCATGCACATACATTGCTTTATCAGCTCTTTCTTGGTATTCAGGCTTCCATAAGCCATACCTCAGCATCATCTTTACACTAATGATGCTTCAACACATGAGGAACATATTATCATGCACAATTTGCACTTAAACCCCTCAACTTGGGTAATTTGCACTTTAGTCCAAAACAAGCAAAACATCGATTTCAACAATGTTCAAAAGGGCTAGAATTGCAACATAAGTTCCTCTTGAGCCCTAATTACTTTTCACAAGATGATATTAAGCATTTAATCACCTTTCTTAATCAAAACACCTAGGGTTAAAGTATAACCCAGGATAGGGATGTTACAAATTATAAACCCCTAACAAGGATTTTGTCCTCGAAATCCAGATAAAGGAAGACAAATGTATTTTATTCATCATACTATCTAGTCTTAACATATCATCTCCTTATTATGGAGACACCATAAATCTTTGATCAACACAAAGTGTTTCCATACAAGATTCTCATAGAATCAACACATAAGGCACATGCTCCATTGTCCCTCATCATTGACTATAGAGTCAACTTTGTGTCAAATAACACTTTTCTTGTTCAGAGAAGCATCATACATTCTTTATTAATATCATGTTTATGCAGAGCATAAACCCCTAACATATGATGTTCATATCATTTTATATAATTAGACTAACTTCATAGTTGACCACTCAGGTAGCCAACCTAATCCATCTGATAATTCTCAGATATCGGAATCTTTCACCTTGGTATCTATCACATGTGTTGGAAACACATAATGTATTTCTCTTCCTTTCATCTTGGAACATTAATTGTTACATATGTCCTCATCTTGGAACCAAAGTCCAAGATAAACCGATACTTTTCTAATTATCCATCACATGAACATATTTATTTTATGCACATCAAGTGTCGTAAGACCCACTTGATTGTCATGTCCCTAAAAGGAAAGAAAACAAGGATTCATATTCCTCTTATTTATTCATGTATTTTCAACTATTCATGAACCATTTACTCTTTATCTCATCCTAGGTTCCTTGCCTTTAGCATTGGAATTTGTAAGAATGATTGCATGTCATTATCCCTTTCTTTATTATTATCTAGCATGTTTATGATCATCTCATGATCTCATCACAATTCCCATTTTCTCATTATGGGAAGGATTTTTATTATGCTGGTAGCATTTATTGAACAAGGTTCATGTCCCTTATTCTTATTCTTATCTTATAAGGAGTACACATTTAGTTCCTCATATAACATGCTCATCTGAGATTATCTCAGACTCTCTTTCTTATGCATACGATATGACACATTTATTCATTCCATATTTCTGATTTTATAATACTCATTAGATTGTCTCAGAATGACTACTTGATCAGAGCAATCAAAAAGACAACAATCTAAGAGTTTCCATACCCACTTTATCATCAACAGTTGTATACCTGGCCAGGGTATATAAATACTGAGATTAAGTGGTATGCACTTTGTATACTATCATATTTCTTATTTTCATATTATCACAATCATAAGGCTTAACATCCCTAAATTTCATTCAAACATTTCTTTTGTACCTCATCATTTCTCAAGGAGGTAAGAACAACATAAAACATTTGTAATGTTTTACTATGCAAAACATAAGTCCTCACAGGACTAATCAAGGAAAGTTCAATCAATTCCTTTCGCAGTTAATCCAAAAATTCATAAAATGACATATTTGAATGACATTATCTTGTCTAACTTGTCATAATTCATGAATTATTCACTATCTCAGGCTAACTCTGCCTCAAATATTGATTCAACAGGCTAAGGTTGAGCACAAACTCACTTTAAGTCCAAAAATTCAACATTTCCTTTTTCTTCAACCTGTAGATGCTGATTACAAATCATGTTGATATCTAAAACATCATCATAGGGGTTGGTAATCTAGGTTACACTGCCAATGCTTGATCCACTATATACATTACTGTTGCCCTAAATTGTCCAACAGTAATACTTAAAGAAAGATTTTCTTATCATAGATGGATCAGCTAGGGGATTCTCAGGAAATTGTCTCTCTCTTGCCTGCTCCCATGCACCTCTTCTTGGTGCAACATTGCTGCTCTTTGCAGCAACTTCCTCATGTAACCCAGTCATCTTTAAGTTCTTCTTCTCTTATATGAGTAGAAGATACCATTAGATACACTAGATGACACCAGAACAAACTCTACTACCTTAGTCCTATGTCTCTGTAGACTCATCAAACGTAGAGCTCTGATACCACTAAATTATGGCATCGAACTCACAAAAATGAGATTTACTTAAGCGGAAGCGAATTATTTGCAGCGGATTACTGAAAATCACTAAAAATTAAAACTTTTTACAAAGAGATCCACACATATGAAATCTTTTCCATCAAGAACCATTATATAACATTTACATTCTGGTTCAAATGTACATAACCTGTACCATCTATTCTTAGAGACTACAACATCAGCTACCTATTATAATTATATACAGACAACATAAAACCTCGAGGCATCAAGCCAAAACCTCAGATCAATTTATTAAAAACTCTAACTATAAACTCTGAGGACCTGAGAGTATAGAGATGACACATAGGACTTTCTAACTACATAATTTGACAGAAAGGGTCTCCACCTGAGATCTCACTGTTGTCCAGACTGTTGCTTTCCTTTTTTCTGCAAAAGAGTATTTGCTTCTTTGTCCGCATCCACCTAAAAATATTGGATCCCACAGGGGTGAGACAATTGTAAATTGCCCCAGCGGGAGATATAACTCTCCACCAAAACATTATTATTACAGTTTAAAGATATGAAACTGGGCAGATGATAAGCATTTTAAAGCATTCTCAACTTTGAAAGCATTGCAACTATTTATGATAAAGAAATATATCATATATTCTTTTAATAAGGAATATGAATGGCATGTATATCATCTATACATCATATTATACCATCATATAAAACTTTTCTCGTGACACTCATCATCTTGTTATGTCACCCATGAAACACTCTTGTTCCATTATGTTGACCTTTAGCCAACCTGTTTAACAAATAAGGAGATATATCTACCATGTACTCATATATCAACAATATAGGCACTGGGTTGTTACCTATTATGTGTTACTATTACAGGCATTGGTCTATTACCAATCTTGTGTCATCAGTATAGGCATTTAGCCTCTGCCAGGTATTCGACTTCTTCCAAACCTGATTACACCGCCATGCATTGGACACTACCAATCCTGATTTCATAGCCAGGCATTGGACTTTAGCCAACCCTGATTACATGCATTACACCTCTGCTAGGTATTGGACTCTAACCAAACCTGATTACACAGCCATGCATTGGACTCTAACCAATCCTGATTTCACAGCCAGGCATTGGACCTTAACCAATCCTGATTACACAGCCAGGCATTGGACTTTAACCAATCCTGATTACATATCCAGGCATTGGACTTTAACCAATCCTGATTACATAGCCAGGCATTGGACTTTAACCAACCCTGATTACATGCATTACACCTCTGCCAGGTATTGGACTCTAACCAAACCTAATTACACAGCTAGGCATTAGACTCTATCCAATCCTGATTTCACAGTCAGGCATTGGACTTTAACAAATCCTGATTACACAGCAGGCATTGGACTTTAACCAATCCTAATTACACAACCATGCATTGGACTTTAACCAATCCTGATTACACAACCAGGCATTGGACTTTAACCAACCCTGATTATAGGTGTTACACCTCTACCAGGTATTGGACTCTAACCAAACCTGATTACACAACCATGCATTGGACTTTAACCAATCCTGATTACATCCCATGTCTGTTTACACAACACTGGGCACCCTATTCTTTTTCTAACATTAAACTCTGGCCATTCCAATCATGCTCAATACATTCTTTATGTATTATAAGTATTCCTCTTTTCTCATCACATGAATAATCCAGATTCCATTATTATAATTGTATCCTTTTGTTATTATTATTATTATTATATTACTAAGTTCCCATTCCTTGGTTCGTTATGAACATTATTATCTCTTACAAGAGACTTTTATAATCATCTTGTTACCTCTCAACTAATCTCATGGCTCACAAAGCCCTTAAAGCATCTTGTCACCTCTTACTAGGAAACATCTAACCATATGGCTCATAAGGCCATTCACATCTTGTCACCTCTCACTAGGCAACAACAATATATTCCCTCATGTAATACAATAGTAACACCACTATTCGCTCAATAGGGTTAGGACTTACTTTTCACATCACATTAGGGTTTTTCATGTCCCATTACCCAATTTAGGGTTAGGGTTTTCCCATCTCACATTAGGATTTCATATTCGTCAAATCAACCGTAATACATTGCTCCACACCTCTAGGAGCATCCATTAACATCTTGAGTAATCAATCATGTTTATTACTCTTAACATTTATCATTAAATGATTATTGATGCAAGGTATGAGTTCATTTTCCATCCTTATCATGATCTGATTACATCATACTCATTAGTTTGGCTTAACCCCATTCTTAAGGTATATTAACAAAGTATATCAAACTCATTACATATCATTGTAACAATTTACATAACACACTTCATGTGTTCCTTATCCAAGTATATTGGATTTGAGGTATCTATCACATCTTGATGTATCACTTTCCTCATCACTTCCAACTTTCTTGAGTTATCAACTTATCTTGGATTAAGGAATTTCCCATCTTAATCTTTTCATCCACTAACCTATCACTCTTACCATAAAGGGCATAGGTCACACATAAGAATGGTCCAACTATCTTTAATGATATGGACCCATTTCAGGTTAAGGCATTGCTTGCTATACGGTTATCTATAATTAATCAATTTAGGTATTTCTCTTATCAATGTATTAATCACCATTCCATTATTAGGATTAGGGTCTCTCATATCATCGCCCTTTATTAGGGATAGGATGGCATATAACATCACTCTTCATTAGGCTTTCACATCTCATTGCCTATGCTTAATGTTTACTATTCATCTCAAATAAGGATTTTGTAACGCCCGAGCCCACTACTCAAGGCTCTAGTAGAGTTTCAGGAATGACGACTGGCCCCACAGACCACCACTAGCCTTAACTGCGCACTTTGTCCACACTAACGCGCAAGCCAGGATCAACTCCCGACTGGTCACCCATCCTAGTACTACTCCAAGCTGAGCACGCTTAACTATGGAGTTCTTTAGAGATGGGCTCCCTGAAAAGGAGGTGCACCTTGGTGATATGGGTAGTCCAATCATTCCTTATAAGATCATGCTATCCGAGGCATCAAATCCTGGGACGTTACAATCTCCCCCACTTAGACTCTTGACGTCCTCATCAAGGCTCAACTATATGGCCTCATAATCGGACCCCATTTCAGTGCAGACCCATAATGGCCCATAGACACCCAGCTCCTGTCCACGGCTACCAGCGCAAGGGTGGCTCCATCTCGTCTCTACGGATAGCCCTTTCGAACTTCCACGGACCGCACAACTCAAGACTGGCATTTCACATGCCCATATGGGCCCCACCTACTGGAGGGGTTATGGCTCTGATACCATTTGTAATGCCCGGGCCCACTACTCAAGGCTCTAGTAGAGTTTCAGGAATGACGACTGGCCCCACAAACCACCACTAGCCTTAACTGTGCACTTTGTCCACACTAACGCGCAAGCCAGGATCAACTTCTCGACTGGTCACCCATCCTAGTACTACTCCAAGCTGAGCACGCTTAACTATGGAGTTCTTTAGAGATGGGCTCCCTGAAAAGGAGGTGCACCTTGGTGATATAGGTAGTCCAATTATTCCTTATAAGATCATGCTATCTCAGGCGTCAAATCTTGGGACGTTATAGATTTCTCATGGCATCACTCTCAATTAGGGTTTCTCATGGAATCAACTTCAATTAGGGATTCACAATGAATCAACCTCAACTAGGGATTCACATTGAATCAACCTCAATTAGGGATTCACATGGAATCAACATCAATTAGGGATTCTCATGGAATCAACCTCAATTAAGGTTTCCACTATGGTTACGCACATCTTGGGTCTACTATTCGTCTGCAATCAAGGTTTTACATCTTATTTCCCTAAATTGGAGTTTCATATATCATTACCCTAGATTAGGGTTACATCTTCACCCTGTATTAGGGTTTCATTCAGAATTGCCCTCAATTAGGGTTAGAGTTAAATAGCCCTGTCAATTAGGTTTTATGTTCATGATTAGAGTTTCATGATCTCTTTTCTTAAGAATCATACCCTTAATCACCTCATGAATCATATTCATGCATGAACCTCATGCTATCATCTTCTCAACATGATTAGGTCATATCAACCCTTCAATCAAGTACATACAACTATGATTAACATAGAGTACCACCTCATTGTTCCTATAAGCAATTAGGGTTCATCCCTTAATTGGCACTAATCACTTAGGTACTATTAGGATTTCAACCTTTGTACCTTCATTGATTATCATTACGAATCATCATTTGATCAATGGATCATTCATCATCTTAATTCTCAAGATATTTAATTACATTGGACCTCCAATACATAAGGTATCCAATTGAATTGACCAATTGGATCTTCAATTACAATAGGTGTCCATGTGGATTAACTAATTGAATCCTTAATCAATCTTGACTACTTGAGCCCCAAACGGTCTTAGTCTTTCAAAGTTCAAACGGTTTGAAACCGTTTGGTAAAGGTGGTGCTTGAGACCATTTGCTAAAGAAAGTACTTGAAACCGTTTTCTAAAGTACCTTTTTGAAACCGCATGGACTCAACCGGTTTGGGATTATTTGGTCCCGAACGGTCTTGAGACCATTTGTTCCAAACCTCCTCAAAACCACATGGACCAAATATGGTCACAACCAATCAAATTAAAACAGGGTTTCCAATGTTGGTTCCTTCAATCATTGAATTCATGTATCCAATCATCAATTGGACCTATCACCATACTTCAATTGAGTTAAATAGGTCAACCTTCAACTGATTTGAACCTCAATTGATCATCCAGTAGGGTTTAAATCAATTGGATTAGGGTTTGGAATCGATGATCCTTCAACATTAACCAATGTGAAACTAGTTACTTTAAAACCATTAGACCATCATCCAAATTGGGCATGACCTGACCCCAAACAGTCTTGAGGTCATTTGGATGACCTCCAAACGGTCTTGAGACCATTTTCCCATGTCAACATCAAAATCCAAGTCAATCAATCAAAGTTTGGATCATTGTATTGATCACCAAATCAGCATTTGATTGCACTTCAACTTAGTACCTTTAGATCTTCAAACACTTAACCATAGTCAACCCTAGACCTCCAAACGGTCTTGGGTGACCCCCAAACGGTCTTGGGATCGTTTTGATGACCTAAAAACGTTATTGAGACCGTTTTCCCATCATATCATCATTAACCATGTCATTCAATTAGGGTTTGGATCCTAGGATTGGTCACCAAATCAACATTTGATTGCATTTCAATTTGGTATCTTTGGATCTTCAAACACTTGACCATAATTAACCCTAGGCCTCCAAAAGGTCTTGGATAACCCCCAAACGGTATTGAGACCGTTTGGGTGATTACCAAATGGTTTGGAAACTGTTTGGGTCAATCACCCAAGTTTCAAACTCAATCACTTATGAAATCAGCACTCAACCCGATTAGGGTTTAGGTGATTGATGGATCTTCAACTAATGAACCAATTGGAGTTAATCAATAATAATTGGTGGGTAA
Organism: Alisma plantago-aquatica; assembly: GCA_963693085.1. Classification (NCBI taxonomy): domain Eukaryota; kingdom Viridiplantae; phylum Streptophyta; class Magnoliopsida; order Alismatales; family Alismataceae; genus Alisma; species Alisma plantago-aquatica. The sequence goes on along the minus strand of OY856410.1, from coordinate 1,004,479,701 downwards.
TTAACCTAGATCATTATGAACAAATCCCCAAATATTCAACCCTGGTCAACATCACCGAATGGTCTTAAACCGTTTGCTTCTATGCAGTTTAGTGAAACCATTTCATTCCAAATGATTTGAAACCGTTTGCTCCCAAAACACAAACCGTTTGGACATTTGATTGAAACCGTTTGGTCTAGATATTTGGGGAGGTGTGTGTTATGATGTTTTCATCATCATCAAGCTCTATACCCACGAAACCTGCTGTGATTTCCATGGAAATTGCATCAATCAACCAAATCAATAATTGTAAATAGAGAAATGATCATTATTTGATGGAGACTTGAATGCAATAACAAAGTTAGGGTTTCAAGTTATAAAACCCGCCTCCAATTGAGCTCCAAAGCTCCATATTCATGGAAACAATGGTGGATGCAACTCCATTCACCATTCCAAGGCTCGTCTTCAAGATTTGAGTGAAAAGGAATGGTTAGAATTGAAAAGGAGATCGAAATAGGAAGAAATCCATAATTTATTTTTGATTTCCACCATGGAATCAAGGTGAAATGGATCAATAAGCTTACCAATAGGTTTGGGGTCGTCCTACTGACCATCCCAATCTCCCTTGGTCGTTTCCCAAGAAAGGAGAAGAAGTGGGGTCGAAAAAGCCTTCCATTTGTCTTGTAAAAGGTTCTTTTATAAAAATTCAATGAGAGAGAATATGCTTTGCAAAAATCCATTTAATCCCAAAAATGTGGCCGCCTCTTCCCCCTCATCTTCCTTAGGGACGAGGATATCTTGTTTTCCTGTTATTCCTTTCAATTATCCATGATTTAAAGAAAAGCAAATTAAGCACCTCAATTCAAATTATATTAATATCCATATGTGAGTGGATATTTCTTTTTCTTATAAAATTGTGTGTGAGTTATCCACTCCCTTGGATATTTTCGTGGTCCTTGCAAGGCTCAAGGACGTAACACACACATATGAATCCAACCATTTTAATTTTGGTTGAAGGCCCTTTAATTAATACATTTAGTTTTTCCCTAAATCAAATTAGGGTTTCAATTAGGATTAAATCTTGATTATTTTAATATCAAGATTCTCTCTCCTCCAAATTAATTCAAATGAGGCGCCCCTCTCATTTTATTTTCTCTAATTGATGCCAAGAAACATTAGGGACCTTATTGAAGTGGTAATTTACATATTGCACCCTGGGTTTTGGGTAAATTGCACATTACACGAAAACTAGGTTTTCATGCACATACATTGCTTTATCAGCTCTTTCTTGGTATTCAGGCTTCCATAAGCCATAACTCAACATCATATTTACACTCATGATGCTTCAACACATGAAGAAAATATTATCATGCACAATTTTCACTTAAACCCCTCAACTTGGGTAATTTGCACTTTAGTCAAAACAAGCAAAACATCGATTTCAACAATGTTCAAAAGGGCTAGAATTGCAACATAAGTTCCTCTTGAGCCATAATTACTTTTCACAAGATGAGATTAAGCATTTAATCACCTTTCTTAATCAAAACACCTAGGGTTAAAGTATAACCCAAGTCAGGGATGTTACAATACGGATGACAAGAGTATATACATTCTTGTTATGTCACTAGTTGGATGTTATTGTGGAAGGCTGAAGACAACAATAACACTTCAGACTAGAATGTGTGTTGGTTGATGACATAATCTCATTAATCATGATATATGATATCATATTAAACACATATACACTTGTTAGAGATTAGAGTATCATATAGACCCATCTTGAGAGTGACACATGGAAACCATGATTGGTAGTCAGATTCATCTCACATAGTGATGGTGGTGGTTGTGGTTCTCAGACCGAAACTCACTACATTCATCATAAGTCATTCAGTGTACTTTGACATCATCCAATGTGACCTTGAATAATGGCTACCATAAAGTTGGTGTTCGGGTGCATTGTGACACATGGGGATGGCTGTGAGTGATGTAGATGGGATTTGTGCCTCCTATAGGAGTATGATATCCTGACCACTTGATAAGTGAGATTGGGAAATACATGGTACTATTGGTGTGAGTCAATATGTGATATTGACCTTACACATATCTCAAATAGTCTACTATAGTTCTAGGAAGATGGATTCAATGTTGAATAGGATGATGATTCCATGCCTAGAGTTTGGTCTAGATATCAGAGACAAAGGAACTATAAAATCATTATAGCACCAATAAGAGATTATAGGTTGAAGTTGTTCTCCAACTTTCCAATTACTTTGGCAGAAATGATGTCTATCTAGATATAGCTCATTGCTTCTGATGTCATAAATCTATTGTGGACATTCATTTCCAACATGACTTGGAATATATAGAGACACACACCTAGGATACATTTAGAATAGGAGTATACTAATGAATGTCATTTAAACTTGATTACTAAAGTGTTAGGTATTCAATTTAAACAACAATGGTTGAAAGTTGACTGATTGGACTGTGAACTAGATGATTCAAGTATTGAACCAGTCAATTCAAATGTCAGGTCAATTGAACTAACTTTTGCATTCAGATTCATGAGACGACTGGTTCAACAAGTCAGTCAATTGACTTAGGTCTGTGAACCGACCAGTTCAGGTTGTGAACCGATCATCTAGTTGATCAATTCATTTGGATCAAGGATTTATGTAGATGCCTTATTGTGCATTAATCAAACATTAATTGCCAATTCAATTGCAATTGGGAAACACAGTGAAATGACCACTTCAATGGTTGATGTGGCATACAACTCATAAAACAATATCAACTAATGCGGAAGCGTATTATTAACAACGGAATACTAAAAATCACTAAAAATTAAAAAAACATTTATCAAGAGATCCATTCATAGGAAAACTCTTTCATTCAGAACCAAAGTAGAACATTACATCCTGGTTCGTATATACATTACATGCATCAGTGCACCTCGAGGCATACGTGCACAAAATCTCAGATCGAAGTACCAAAAACACTGACTCCTAGGACCCGAGAGTAAAGAGATGACTTTAGGACTAACTACACAAAACTGGACATCCAATGTCTCCACATGTTGGATCACTGATGTCCCTGTGACTGCTACTGCTGCTCTTCTCCTATAGAAGAGTTTCTACCTCGATGTCTGCATCTACCTAAAAACATTGAATCCCACGGGGATGAGACAATTATAAAAATTGCCCCAGCAGGAGATATAACTCTCTGCCAAAACATTGTCATTGCAGTTTAAATAGAAATAAACTAAACAATGAGATATTATAAATCAATAGTAGGTGAATCACATCTATGCAGACTAGATCAACATTCTTATGCAATATTATAGCTACAACTTGATTAAGTAGCATTTCTCATACTCAATATGAATTAAAGGAACATAAGTACATTCCTGTAACAAGAGCATACTAAGCAATATATCATCAATCAGTGTATCTCGTATTTCAATCTTATGCAAATATGCTACACGGCTGATTATATTTTACAAGTAGATTTTAAGCTCTGAGGAGATGAGGTATACCGCTCATACTCCAACCGACCATTTCTAGAATCAAAATCGGTACCATAAATAGGTCAATGGAAGAGCCAGATTCCCATGACCTCCGACATCCTGGTCAACGTAGGACTACATGCAGGACTATGTCGACTGCTCAAATAGCTTTCCAGGGTATATTGGAACTTTGCTATAGAGTTACAACGTCAACTGTACTTTCATCGGCAATTGACAGCATCAATGTTTATCTCCATCGACCTAACATAAAATAACATTGGGAGATTAATGGTACATCAATCCCAACCATCGGGAGATTTATGATACATCTATCCCGACATATGAAGGATTGAGAGGTTTTGTGTTTACCCTTCCTTAATCTCTTCACCCGGACATAAGGATATTTTTGCCCATTCACCCCCACATATTCAAAATATGTGAATTCCAAGATTTCCATAGAAAACCTATTTCACCATCACCAGTTGCTGACAATGATGGATCTATGGTCAGAGCACTACATGAACATATTTCACTTGATTAATTAAGTACATTTTCATATTCATTTACCATCAGGCAAGTTTTCAAACAAAACTTATTATATCAATGTTATAAGGAAACATGTACTAATTTCATCAATTACTTAACAGTCCTAAAAGATATTGGGAACTCAATCCCTTCTCAATTTCATCACCATAATCATATGGCCCTGGGTATTTAAACCCTTGATTCATCATTACGCATTGTTACCACTTTTCCATGTAACCATCACCTTTAGGTCAATTGACCACGACAAACATGATACTGTGCTATTATAAGCATCACACATGTTACTTGATGCCCATTAACTCTCTTGATACCTCTTACCAGGCAGCAAGGTATATTATGGCACTCAAGGTACAATTACAATAATGAATTAAACATCATAGCTCATACCTGGCCATGATCATCATTTCAAGATTCCTGCATGGTTAACACAAATGATATAGTGATATCAATTGTGTATCATAACCATGTTCAACAAATATGAATTCACTATTCATGGGTAACACCACTATTCCCTTACCAGGGTTAGGATTTCCCATTTCATGTTATTTAAGGATAATCATCCCCTTATCACATCAAATATATGGTTTATCACCATATTGCCCAAGATTAGGGTTCATTAGGAAATACATAGCATTACCCTAGGTTTGGGCTTTACAGCACATCAAACATCAGGGTTTCTCATGAAACCATCCTTAGTTAGGGTTTCACATCAAATTCACCTTATAAAAGGATTTACATTCAATAATTCACCATTAGGGTTTACTATTCATCCTAATTATGGTTTCATGATCCATTCCCATAATTAGGGTTTACTATTCATCCCAATTAGGGTTTCATAAACCATCATCCCTAATTAGGGTTTACTATTCATCCTAATTATGTTTTCATGATCCATTCCCATAATTAGAGTTTCATAAACCATCATCCCTAATTAGGGTTTACTATTCATCCCAATTAGGGTTTCATGATCCATTCCCATAATTAGGGTTTCGGATCACGCTACTCTTGATTATATCTATCCACATCATCACCCTAAATTAGGGTTACATCCATACCTTGGATTAGGGTTTTCAATTGTAATTGCTCTGGATTAGGGTTAAGGATCAACCACCTTGTCAATTAGGGTTAGGTTCATGATTAGGGTTTAATGATCTTATTACTTAAGAATCATACCCTTAATCACCATATGAGTCATACTCATGTATCAATTCTATGTTATCATACCTCTCAACTTGATTAAGTCATATTAATCCTTAATTAAGTTCATACACTCTGAATGACATAGTGTACCAAGTCATTGCTCTTATTAGAAATTAGGGTTTATTCCTTGATTAACACTAACCACATAGGTACTTTTAGGGTTTCAACCTTTGTACCTTATTGATTAACATTACTAACCATCATTGGATAATTAGGACTATTATTGCCTTTAATATCCTAATGATTGAACCACTAACAACCTCCATGCGGTCTTGAAGTTACATCACCAAACGGTTTTGAAACCATTTGACCCCAAATGGTTTTGAAACCATTTGTCCCCAAATGGTTTCAAGACTGTTTGGTCTCAAATGGTCTCAAGACTGTTTGGGCCAAATCAGTCCCAAAACTGCAAGGGCAAACTAGGTCAAATCTCAATCAAATCGATTTCCAATTGCCCCATTGAAATGGCCATTGATTACCATCAATCTAAACCATTAGATCACCATCCATAGGTCAAGGATCAACCTTTAATCCACCAAATAGTTTTGAAACCGTTTGGTCTCAAACGGTCTCAAGACCGTTTGCCCCAAAAAGTCTTGAAATCATTAGGACCAATCAAGGGTTTCATCAATCAACTTGATTAGGGTTACAACTAGAAGGATCGTGCACATATTGGATCAATCAATTGAGTCCATTGGATCATCATCCAACCTATGTTAAGTTTAGACCCCAAATAGTCAACTATAGCAAACGGTCAACCATGCCATGCGGTTTGGAGTCCAAACGGTCAACTATACCAAATGGTCAACCATGTCATGCGGTTTGGAATTCAACTTTACCAAACGGTTTGCAAAACCGTTTGGACCAAAATCCAAAACCGTTTGCTATTGTTCTTTGATTAAGGTGTGTGCTTATGAATAGGTTATCATCTTCAACCTTTAAACTCACGAAAGCTACTACCATTTCCATGGCAACTCTATCAATCAAGCAAGGTTATCGCAATAATGACAGTTAAATCAATTGCAAGTAGAAATCGAATTCAATGACAAAGATTAAGGGTTAAAGTTATATAACCCACCTTCAAATTTGATCCCAAGCTCCAAGCTTCATGGCTCCAATGGTGGTTGAAGTTCTAGCAACCTCCCAAGGTCGTTTCTCAAGCTTTTGGAGTGAAAGGATCGGCTCGGGTTGAAGATGGAGTGAAGAAATGAAGAAATCATGTATTGTTTTATGATTTTCACCATGAAATCAAGAAGAACGAAGATCAAAGGCTTACCAACAGGTTGGGGACGTGCTCCCTGATGTCCTTTGCCTTATTGGTAGGTTTTGCAAGCAAGGGTAAGAAAAGGAATAAAAAAAATCCTTAGGTGGGTTGGAAAAGGCTCTTTTATAAAAAAATTGATGAAAGAGAAAATGTTTTATTAAAATTCAATTATATCCAAAAATGGTACCACCTATTCCTCCTTGGTTTGCTTGCATGCAAAGGAAACTCAAAGCCACCGAACTAACTTCTATTATCCATGGATTAAGGGAAAAGAAATTAAGCACCTTAATCCATTATAATACTAATATATCTTTTTGAGTGGAAATTCTTTTCCTTATAATAAGGTGAGTGGAATTTCACCTCCCTAATATATTTTCGGCACTTGAAAACCTCAAGGACGTCCACAAACACATATGAATTCCACCAAATTAATTTTGGTTGAAGGCCCTTGAATTATTTTATTTATTTTTGCATTAATATATCCATTATGCTTAAATCTTGATTGTTTTAATATCAAGATTCTCTCTCCTTCAACTTAATTCAAACGAGACGCCCCTCTAAATTTCTTTGCTCCACTTGATGCCAAGAAACATTAGGGACCTAATTGAAGTGGTAAATTACATGTTGCACCTAGGTTTTGGGGTAAATTGCACATTACACCAAAACTAGATTTTCATGCACAAACATTGCTTTATCATCTCTTTCATGGAATTCAGGCTATCAGAAGCCATACCTCTGCATCATCTTCACTCTCATGATGCTTCAACACATGAGGAACATATTATCATGCACAATTTGCAAATAGACCCCTCAACTTGGGTAATTTGCACTTTAGTCCAAAACAAACAAAATATTGATTTCAACACTATTCGAAAAGGACTAAAATTGTAATATAATTTCCTCTTGAGCCCTAATTACTTTTAAAAGTCAAAAGCGTGCATATAATCACTCTCATTATGCAAAACACCTAGGGTTACTTCATAACCCAGGTCAGGGATGTTACAAGTTTATCCACCCCTTACAATGATTTCGTCCCCGAAATCATCAACAAAACATTAAGAGAAACGAGTAGGATATTTCCTTGTCATCACATCCTCTAGTTCCCATGTAGCTTCTTCAATGCCACAGTGATTCCAGAGGACTTTTACCAGACTAATGTCTTTCTTTTTCAGCTTCTTGATTCTTCTGTCAAGAATCAACACTGGCCCTTCAACATAAGATATGCCATCATTTAGTTCTACTTCCACAGGTTGTAGAACTAACTCAGTGTCAGGATGACACTTCGTCAACATAGAGAAATGAAACACTGGGTGCAATCTATGCAACTTAGGTGGTAACTCCAGATTATAGGCTACCTTTCCTATCCTTTCAATGATTGGACAAGGCCCCATAAATCTCAGATCTAACTTCCCTTTCTTTCCAAATCTTAGGATAACTTTCCAAGGTGAAACCTTGAGGTACACCCTGTCTCCGACTTAGAATTTTAAGGGTCTACGATGCTTGTTAGCATAGGATTTTTGTCTATCCTGGGATGTTTTCAACTGTTGTTGTATGATCTTTATCTTCTCAGTTGTTTGTTGAACCAGCTCAGGACCCAAAAGTTGATATTCACCAGTTTCATACCAACATAGGGGAGATCTACAACGTCTACCATACAAACCCTCATATGGTGCCATCTCAATACTGTGTTGATAGTTGTTATTATAAGCAAACTCTATCAAGCTCAGATGTAGATCCCAACTTCCCACAAACTGAAGGACACATGCCCTAAGCAAGTCCTCCAAGGTTTGTATCGTCCTCTCAGATTGTCCATCTATCTGAGGATGAAAAGTTGTACTAAACCTTAACTGAGTTCCTAAAGCTTTATGAAGTCGTTCCCAAAAATGACTTGTAAACTGAGGACCTCTATCAAAAACTATTGTAACTGGGACCCCGTGCAAACACACTATCTCATCTATGTAGATTTGTGCAAGCTTCTCAGCTGTATAGGTTTTTTTGACATGTAAGAAATGTGTTGTCTTTGTCAACCTATCAACTATCACCCAAATGGAATCATGACTTTTGGCTGTTCTAGGCAAACCAACCACAAAGTCCATAGTTACATGATCCCACTTCCACTGTGGTATAGGCAGGGGTTGCATTGTTCCTGGGGGCTTTTGATGTTCAGCTTTAACCTGCTGACACACCGAACACCACATAACGAACTCAACAACATCCTTCTTCAAACCAGGCCACCAATACATAGCTTTTAAGTTATGATACATCTTGGTGCTCCTTGGATGCATAGCATACATAAAATAATGAGCCTCCTCTAGAACTAACTTTCTTAAGTTATCAACATCAGGTACTACCATCCTATCATGGTAACAGACTACCTGATCATCAGAATCATGGAAACCATTCCGTTTCTCACTGCCATATTCTGATCTGATCTGCTGAACCATAGAATTCGTATGCAGTGCTTCCTTAATCTGCTGTCTCAGAGTTGGTTTTACGTGCATCTTAGCTAACAACCCGGCTAACAATGACACTTTAAGATATACATTGTCTTGCCTCAAGGATATAAACATGTCCCTCTTAGAGCACACTAAGGAGTTTAGTTGTTCTTTATCTAGGGCCGGTGCTACTGATTTTCTACTTAGTGCATCAACAACCACATTGGCTTTCCCTGGATGATAATCAATTATACAGTCGTAGTCCTTGATTAACTCCATCCAGCAGTGTTGCCTCATGTTTAGCTCATGCTGAGAAAAGATGTACTTCAGGTTCTTATGGTCTGTGAAAATGTGAAATGTCTCTCCATAGAGATAGTGTCTCCAGATTTTCAAGGCATGGACCACATTAGCTAACTCTAGATCATGCGTCGGATAATTCTCCTTGTGTTTCTTAAGCTGTAAAGAAGCAAAAGAAATCACTTACTTATCCTACATCAACACACATCCTAGGCCATTCTTAGATGCATCACAGAAGACTATGTACCCCTTTCCTTGCTCAGGTAGCACCAATAGAGGTGCACATGTTAACCTTTCCTTCAGCAGCTAGAAAGAGTGTTGACACTTGTCATTCCAGACAAAAGGAATCTCCTTCCTTGTCAACTTAGTCAGGGGTAGGGCTATTGAATTGAAGTTCTTAATGAACCTCCTGTAATAGCCAGCCAGTCCTAGGAAATTTCTTATCTCTATCAGTGTCTTCGACTGTTCCCATTGCAGGACAAATTCTACCTTCTTAGGATCAACACGAATACCTGAGGCAGATATTACGTGTCCGAGAAAGGAAACTTCTGGAAACCAGAACTCACATTTGCTAAACTTAGCATATAACTTATGCTCCCTTAGCAAAGTCAAAACTTGGCGAAGATGATGCTCATGTTGTTGAGCATCTCTACTATATATCAGAATGTCATCTATAAAGACGACAACATACTGATACAGAAAAGGTCAAAAGATTCTATTCATGAGTTCCATAAATGTAGCTGGTGCATTAGTTAGTCCAAACGACATAACTGTGAACTCATAGTGACCAATTCCTTGTCCTAAAGGTAGACTTAGGTATGTCACCCTCCTTGATACGTAACTGATGGTATCCTGACCTCAGATCTATCTTAGAAAAGACAGTTGCACTACGCAACTGGTCAAACAAGTCATTGATCCTTGGTAGAGGATACTTGTTCTTTATAGTGACTTTGTTTAACTGTCTATAGTCAATGCATAACCACATCGAGCCATCCTTTTTCTTAACAAAAAGGACTGGAGCACCCCAGGGTGAAGTGCTCGGTTGGATAAAACCTTTCTCAAGCAACTCTTGTAGTTGTTTATTGAGTTCTGCCATCTCAGCAGGCGCCATCCTATACGATGTTTGTGCTATTGGTTGCGTGCTTGGGATTAGATTTATTTCAAAATCTATCTCTCGGGGCAGAGGAACACCTGGAAGTTCTTCAGGAAATACATCTTCAAATTCCTTGACAACAGGAACTTCAGAAGGATGAGGGCTTTCCATTGTGGTATCAACCACATGGGCTAAGAATGCAAGGCATCCTTGTCTCATCAACCTCTCAGCTACCACAGCCGACACAAGACATGTGGGAAGAATCTTTCTATCTCCCCGAAAGATCCATGTGTCACCACCATCAGTGGCTACAACTTGCTTGGAACTACAATCCAAGATAACCTTATACTTCTCTAGGGTGTCCATCCCAAGGATTATATCAAACCCATGCATCTCAAGTGGTATAAGATCCGCTTGAATGCGGTAATCAGAAAAGACAAGATTGCAGGGAGAACACACTTCCCGTAATACTACAGATCCCATCAAACGTGTCTCTAACAACAAGCTATCTATATTATGATTAACAATCATATTGCAGCGATCAATCACTTCTCAAGTGATAAAAGAATGCATAGCACCCAGTTCAATTAACACAGATACAAAGCAGGATAAAGACATATCATAATAAAGTAGTTCCATCTGACCTGTCACAACCTGAGGGTTGACTACTACTTTAGGCTAGTTCATAGCATAGAACCTAGATGTCGCTTGTTGTTGACTCGGTGCTCGATTGTTAGATGTTGAAGAACCAGCTTGGGACGCTGGTCCACGTCCTCTAGCACCACTACCAGGTTGTTGCCTCTGAGAGCCCTACTGACTCTACCTCAGTTGCTGGGTCACACTCCTGACTTTCTCAGGACATTCTCTCACCACATGTCCTTCTTTTCCACATCTATAACAAGTTATATTCCCCCTTGGTGGTCTGGGTGGTCTTGTTACTGACATAGAGGCTAATCTTTGAGCTCCCTTTGGTGGTAAACTACGGTTTCTACCCTTACTTGATGTCCACTATGTCTGGGTATTAAACCTTGGTGATGGTGTAGGCACATAATACCTTGGTTTCTTAAAACTTCCAGTACTCTGTCCTTGAAACTGTGGGTATTCCATCTTACCCTTGGCCTATCGCTTCTCAACTACAAACCTCTCTATACATCTTACATACTCCACAAAAGTTGCAAACCTCTCCCGGTTCTCTAGAGCAGACACCGGGGTGGTTAATTCAACGTTCAACCCCTTCTCGAACTACCGAATTCTCTCCTCATCATTGGATGCCATGTGCAGACAGAACCGTAACAACACCCTGAACCTAGCCTCATACTCGCTAATGTTCATAGGTCCTTGTTTAATTCTCTCAAACTGAGATATCTTCTCATCTAGATACGTCTTGGGAAAGTATCTAGCGACAAATTCACATATGAACTCATCCCATCCAATCACAACTCCAGGTCTTTTGCCTTCCTTGATGGTCCACCAATGACCAACATTCCCTTTGAGGAGATATACAACATGTCTGACCCTCTCATCATCAGGAATCATAAGGATCATGAAGGCTTTCTCCAGCTCGGTCAACCAAAGATTGGCATCTGCTGGATCGGCTGTACCAGTATACTCCAAGGCTCCTACCCTCTTAAGCCTTTCAAAAGTCTTGCTAGCACCATGTCTTTCATCATGAGGTGTTGCCCTGGGTGCAGGTACTGGCATTCTATCCGTCATGTGGGTCATAGCTGCCATAAACTTCCCGAACATAGCCTGGAAGGTTGGGTTCCCCATATCAGCTGGGTTGAACTGGGGCTGTTCAGGTACATGATCCTCCCTGTCCTGGTCTCTTGCACCATTTCCCGATGCAGCAACACTGCTCTCAGCAGTGTGTTCTTCGTGTGATCTAGACATCCTTAGTTCTTCTTCTCCTATATGAGCAGAAGGTACTATCAGATAAACTAGAAAACACTTAGAACAGACTCAACTACCTTAATCCTATGTCTCTGTAGACTCAGCGAAACCTAGATCTCTACTACCAATTTATTTGTGGCATACAACTCATAAAACAAGATCAACTAATGCGGAAGCGTATTATTAACAACGGAATACTGAAAAATCACTTAAAATAAAAAAACATTTATCAAGAGATCCATTAACATGAAAACTCTTTCATTCAGAACCAAAGTAGAACATTACATCCTGGTTCGTATGTACATTACATGCATCAGTGCACCTCAAGGCATACGTGCACAAAATCTCAGATCGAAGTACCAAAAACACTAACTCCGAGGACCCGAGAGTACACAGACGACTTTAGAAGTAACTACACAAAACTAGACATCCAATGTCTCCACCTGTTGGATCACTACTATCCCAGTGACTGCTGCTGCTACTCTTCTCCTACAGAAGAGTTTCTGCCTCGATGTCTGTGTCTACCTAAAAACATTGAATCCCACATTGTCATTGCAGTTTAAATAGAAATAAACTGAATAGTGAGATATTATAAATCAATAGCAGGTGAATCACATCTATGCAGACTAGAGCAACATTCTTATGCAATATTACAACTACAACTTGATTAAGTACCATTTCTCATACTTAATATGAATTAAAGGAACATAAGTACATTCCTGTAATAAGAGCATAGTAAGCAATATATCATCAATCAGTGTTTCTCATATTTCAATCTTATGCAAATATGCTACACAGATGATTATATTTCACAAATAGATTTAAGCTCTGAGGAGATGAGGTATACCACTCATACTCCATCCGACCATTTCTAGAATCGAAATCGGTACCATAAATAGGTCAATGGAAGAGCCAGATTCCCATGACCTCACACATCCTAGTCAGCACAGGACTACAAGCAGGACTGTATCTACTGCTCAAATAGATTTCCAGGGTATACTGGAACTTCGCTATAGAGTTACAGTGTCAACTGCACTCTCTTCAGCATTCGAGGACATCAATGTTTATCTCCATCGACCTGACATAAAATAACATTGGGAGATTAATGGTACATCTATCCCAACCATCGGGAGATTTATGATACATCTATCCTGACACATGAAGGATTGAGAGGTTTAGTGTTTACCCTTCCTCAATCTCTTCACTCGGACGTAAGGATATTTTCTCCCATTCACCCCCACATATTCAAAATATGTGAATTCCAAGATTTCCATAGAAAACCTATTTCACCATCACCAGTTGCTGACGATGATGGATCTATGGTCAGAACACTACATTAATAGATTTCATTTGATTAATTAAGTACATTTTCATATTAATTTAGCACCAGGCAAGTTTTCAAACAAAACTTATTATATCAATGCTATAAGGAAACATGTACTAATTTCATCAATAACTTAACAATCCTAAAAGATATTGGGAACTCAATCCCTTCTCAATTTCATCACCATAATCATATGGCCCTGGGTATTTAAACCCTTGATTCATGATTAAGCATTGTTACCACTTTTCTAGGTAACCATCACCTTTAGGTCAATTGACCATGTCAAACATGATACTTTGCTATTACAAGCATCACACATGTTACTTGATGCCCATTAACTCTCTTGATACCTCTTACCTGGCATCAAGGTATATTATGGCACTCAAGGTACAATTACAATAATGAATTAAACATCATAGCTCATACCTGGCCATGATCATCATTTCAAGATACCTGCATGGTTAGCACAACTGATATAGTGATATCAATTGCGTATCTGAACCATGTTCAACAAATATGAATTCACTATTCATGGGTAACACCACTATTCCCTTACCAGGGTTAGGATTTCCCATTTCATGTTATTTAAGGATAATCATCCCCTTATCACATCAAATATATGGTTTATCACCTTATTGCCCAAGATTAGTGTTCATTAGGAAATACATAGCATTACCCTGGGTTTGGGCTTTACATCGCATCAAACATCAGGGTTTCTCATGAAACCATCCTTAGTTAGGGTTTCACATCAAATTCACCTTATAAAAGGATTTACATTCAATAATTCACAATTAGGGTTTACTATTCATCCTAATTATGGTTTCATGATCCATTCCCATAATTAGGGTTTACTATTCATCCGAATTAGGGTTTCATAAACCATCATCCCTAATTAGGGTTTACTATTCATCCTAATTATGGTTTCATGATCCATTCCCATAATTAGGGTTTACTCTTCATCCCAATTAGGGTTTCATAAACCATCATCCCTAATTAGGGTTTACTATTCATCCCAATTAGGGTTTCATGATCCATTCCCATAATTAGGGTTTTGAATCACACTACTCTTGATTAGATCTATCCACATCATCACCCTTAATTAGGGTTACATCCATACCTTGGATTAGGGTTTTCAATTGTAATTGCTCTGGATAAGGGTTAAGGGTCAACCACCTTATCAATTAGGGTTAGGTTCATGATTAGGGTTTCGTGATCTTATTACTTAAGAATCATACCCTTAATCATCATATGAGTCATACTCATGTATCAATTCTAGGTTATCATACCTCTCAACTTGATTAAGTCATATTAATCCTTAATTAAGTTCATACACTATGAATGACATAGTGTACCAAGTCATTGCTCTTATTAGCAATTAGGGTTTCTTCCTTGATTAACACTAACCACATAGGTACTTTTAGGGTTTCAACCTTTGTACCTTATTGATTAACATTACTAACCATCATTGCATAATTAGGACTATTATTGCAATTAATATCCTAATGATTGAACCACTAACAACCTCCATGTGGTCTTGAAGTTACATCACCAAACAGTTTTGAAACCGTTTGACCCAAAACGGTTTTGAAACCATTTGGCCCCAAACGGTTTCAAGACTGTTTGGTCTCAAATGGTCTCAAGACCATTTGGGACAAATCAGTCCCAAAACCGCAAAGGCTAACTAGGTCAAATCTCAATCAAATCGATTTCCAATTGCACCATTGAAATGGCCATTGATTATCCAGTTAAAGGGATCATCAATCTAAACCATTAGATCACCATCCATAGGTCAAGGATCAACCTTCAATCCACCAAACGGTTTTGAAACCGTTTGGTCTCAAACGGTCTCAAGACCGTTTGCCCCAAAAAGTCTTGAAATCATTAGGACCAATCAAGGGTTTCATCAATTAACTTGATTAGGGTTACAACTAGAAGGATCATGCACATATTGGATCAATCAATTGAGTCCATTACATCATCATCCAACCTATGATTAAGTTCAGACCCCAAATGGTGAACTATACCAAACGGTCAACCATGCCATGTGGTTTGGAGTCCAAACGGTCAACTATACCAAACAGTCAACCATGTCATGTGGTTTGGAATTCAAATTTACCAAACGGTTTGCAAAACCATTTCGACCAAAATCCAAAACCGTTTGCTATTGTTCTTTGATTAAGGTGTGTGCTTATGAACATGTTATCATATTCAACGTTTAAAATCATGAAATCTACTGCCATTTCCCTGGCAACTCCATCAATCAAGCAAGGTTATTGCAATAATGACAGTTGAATCAATTGCAAGTAGAAATCAAATTCAATGACAGAGATTAAGGGTTAAAGTTATATAACCCGCCTTAAAATCTGATCCCAAGCTCCAAGCTTCATGGCTCCAATGGTGGTTGAAGCTCTAGCAACCTCCCAAGGTCGTTTCTCAAGCTTTTGGTGTGAAGGATCGACTAGGGTTGAAGATGGAGTGAAGAAATGAAGAAATCATGTATTGTTTTATGATTTTCACCATGAAATCAAGAAGAACGATGATCAAAGGCTTATCAACAGGTTGGGGACGTGCTCCCTGCTGTCCTTAGCCTTCGTGGTCGGTTTTGCAAGCAAGGGGAAGAAAAGGAATCGAAAAAGATCCTTAGGTGGGTTGGAAAAGGCTCTTTTATAAGAAAATTGATGAAAGAGAAAATGTTTTATTAAAAATCAATTAATTCCAAAAATGGTACCACATATTACTCCTTGGTTTGATTGAATGCAAAGGCAACTCAAATCCACCTAACTCACTTCCATTATCCATGGATTAAGGGAAAAGAAATTAAGCACCTTAATCCATTATAATACTAATATATCTTTTTGAGTGGAAATTCTTTTCCTTATAATAAGGTGAATGGAATTTCACATCCTTAAGATATTTTCGGACCTTGCAAACCTCAAGGACGTCCACACACACATCTAAATTCCACCAAATTAATTTTGGTTGAAGGCCCTTGAATTATTTTATTTATTTTTGCAATAATATATCCATTATGCTTAAATATTAATTATTTTAATATCAAGATTCTCTCTCCTTCAACTTAATTCAAATGAGGCGCCCCTCTCTATTTATTTGCTCAACTTGATGCCAAGAAACATTAGGGACCTAATTAAAGTGTTAAATTACATGTTGCACCCTAGGTTTTGAGGTAAATTGCACATTACACCAAAACTAGGTTTTCATGCACAAACATTGCTTTATCAGCTCTTTCTTGGAATTCAGGCTATCACAAGCCATACATCTGCATCATCTTCACTCTCATGATTCTTCAACACATTAGGAACATATTATCATGCACAATTTGCAAATAGACCCCTCAACTTGGGTAATTTGCACTTTAGTCCAAAACAAACAAAATATTGATTTCAACAATATTCAAAAAGGACTAAAATTGTATTATAATTTCCTCTTGAGCCCTAAGTTCTTTTCAAAGACAAAAGCATGCATATAATCACTCTCATTATGCAAAACACCTAGGGTTACTTTATAACCTAGGTCAGGGATGTTAAAGTTGAGCCCACCAGTTTAGCATTGAACCAACTAATTCAACCTTCACATGTTCTGGAAAATTCATGAAATTTCATCACTTCAAATCCTTCTCAGGCTGGAATCTCCGGCCCTAGCCCTCCTATAAATAGAGGGGTATTGGGTGCCTTCTAGAGACACAACAATAAGCTCTGACAATTTTTGTCTTCTCACAGTTGTGGTAACATGAGAAATTGAGCAAGTTATACCCATCAAAGGAAGGAACAACAAGGGAGAGATAATTGGGAGAGAAAGTTGGCACTAGCACACTGATGAGGAGAGACAACTCCTTCCTATCCGTTCATCTAGAATGACAAGATTTCTCGATGGTCTGTGTGGACTATTACAGAGGCGAGGAGGTTTTTTCCTATCGTTAGGAGGACAAAGTCAACCGTTGTTCATATTGATCAACCAGGAAGTCGCTATTGATGTTGTCCATGTACAACTTGAAGAAAGGTTCACACTACTATAATGGATAGTCACAATAATTTCTCTAGGAATAGGTATAATCCTTGGAAACACTCTTTCACATTACATAGTTGTTGACATAATCTACTATATTAAGGGAATATGGAAAGTAAGATTTTAGTTTTTGATGCCTTATCTGATACCATATTTCCCTACACAAACTTCATGCTAAATTCTCTAGATGATTTTTGGTTGTTCAAAGTTACATTCTTAGGATATGTGATTTCCAAGTATGGAATATCTATGGATCCTACTAAGGTTGAACTTATGATGAATTGGGATAGGCTCAATGTAGTGACTTACATCATGACTTTTTTTAAAATGGTTGGGTACTTGATAAGTGCATATTTATGCATCTTTTTAAGAACTTTTTATTATTATAATTTATTTTTAAAACTAGTTTGTCTAATTTATGTTTTCTACCTTTTATTAGGATTTTTTACAATTTTCACTACCTTTTGTAGGGAAATGATAAAATCCATCCAAATCCCAAGAAGGCCCATGAAATAAAGGTTCAAATATCTAGCTACGCCTCCCTAAACTATTTGATTGATTAAATCATCTAGTTTGTTGACTCACATGCATCGTATCTTTCAACTTCCCTCAAACTTGATATATATAAAACATTGAATTATTCGTAACTTTTAAATCACAAGGTGGAATTTAATGTAGTGTCACACCCCGATCTCACAATTACCACTAATCATGATATTAGGGTATAAATTGAGGATTTAACATAATAAAAAAATCATCCTTAAATTTTTCTTCCTTTTCAAACTCTTTGTTTTCTCGCATTGAACCACATAAACTAACTTTACAAGAGAATTAAGCTTTCATTTCTCTAATATAATCTCAACATTTAATGATACACATCCATACATTCATTATGTTTCTCACACTTCCATGTACATACGACATGACAATCATTTGGATTATCTCCTATTAAGGAAATAAACATACAAAACATCATTTACAACTCTCTCTCAGATCTATACAAGGACCTAGAGTGACAGGGACCGACTGAACTTAACTATACTCAGATTTAACTCTTGTGGCAGATCTACTCAGATGCAATGATATCTTCTTCAAGTCTATGTGATTTACCTAAACATTTTGAGTAGAGGGGTGAGCCACTCGCTCAGTGAATGAGTACTTCAAAGATACAGTCTAAAACACTGATATAATTACAATTATACTTTTGAGCAATTGATATCAATTATAACATTAGAAAGCTTTAGTGAGTCTAATAATTGAAAATCATAAATATGGAAGGATACTCTAAATATCTATAAGAGTAAATCAATATATGAAATGCTTGATTGATCATAAAGAGAACTAATAATTCAGAAGCATACAAAGAATAATTGAATAACTGTGCACACTTGTTTGACCTCTCATTCATTTTATTATGCCCTGATCATATGTAGTGTACTCTACATATGAAGACTCATAGTGCACTACGATCACACCGTACAAGACTTAGCGGACACACCCGAGAAATGCTAAGCCTGATGAATCTCCTGGTCTGCAATAGGGAAATGGCTCTCTGACCTAAACTGGACTCCTCTAACCTGAGCACACAGACAGAGCGTCAAGCCACCTCTTGGCTTTTCTGTACTCTAGTGCCACCAGTACTTCTGGTTGATGTTGGACACTACAAACTATAATTTAAGTAGACTTCCACTAGGGCTTCTTCCCCCGTTCCATCTGATAGCACGTTCCGACCCCTGTATACTGGACGCTGCCAGGATTAGGTCATTTCACCCCTAAGGCGCAAACCTCACATAGGGGTTCTATGATGTTTAGGGCTCCTAAGTCTATTATTTTATTATTCCTAGAAAGCTCTTTCTACATTGTACCCTTCTCTTACTTATACTTGACTCTGGTATCTCTATGGTATCATACCTACTTATTTGAACTTATAATACAACATGTATATCATTCTAAACTTGGCAGAGAAGTATATTCAAAACACTGTAATATATTGAGTAATCAACATACTATACATGCAGGCAGACTAAAATTCTTAAATAAATAGATTTCGTGTCCACTTGGCACATACACACTAGAATCATGCATATCAACCCAAATCTTGAGTTGTGCATCTCATAACTCAATTAAGAGTTTATTACTTATCATGACAATAATTTTTAATAATAACTGAGAACATTGATATCACAATACTTGATTCATTAAACACCCTACCCTTAGGGTTTCATTTAATCACCGCAAATGCTACAAAGAAAGGTGTAATACATCTATCACGTACTTTTCAAATCTTTAAAACACATGATACCTGGGATCTCAATTCCTTATCACATTACTGGGAATTCTCTTCCCTTCACATCATTATAATGATTACTAGATATGGGTATTCAAACCCTTAGATCATCACATAGCATTGTTACCTTTGTAACTGGTAACCATTACCTTTAGGTCCTTAGGCCAAGGTATTCATTTCACTGGTTGTACAAGTATTCTCATGGCTCACAAGGCCATCACACATCTTGTCACCTCTCACTAGGAAACAACATATTCACATGGATCCCATAAAGATTTCATGCGACATAAACATTCATTGCGTAAAGACTACTATAAAAAAATCATATAAAATCAATATATGTATGAAACCTTGGAACTGAGTTGAATTTGGGTTTTCATGCCATTCACTAGGATATCATGCATCAATAATAACATTGAATAAATAAAGTCCGTCATGCCAAGAAAATCCCTTCAAATGAATTTCACGATATCTATTCATAAATGTCCAACTTTCCTCACATCTAGGGTTTCACCCTCTTTACTGAGATATCAAAAAAACAATATTCACTTTGAACGAAATCCAAGTTAGTATTTGACATATATGTACTATGAATTTAGATAAACAATCATTCATAACCAAGGGGATCTAGATAAGCAATTTTCTCTATTTATTTATACTACAAATTTCAGTCATAGACAAATTCCCTATATTTCAGTTTACTCTTATAACCTCTACGAATACTTAGGGAATTCTCATTAGGATGTATTGTATACATTTCTAATATGATTTTATCATCTGAACTTCATCCAAACAGAGGAAGAATTGTAATGTCCTCAGATTTTCACCTTCTCAAAACCCCACAGAGATGAGAAGACAAAATCCAAAGATGTTAGACAATCGTTTTAGAGAGCGATGCGAAAGCGACAAATGCATACATGAACATAAAACCATAACATACACCATGACATTCTCAACATTCAACATGTATATATATACAACATGAATGGTTACACAATGATTTACAATTACATATTGAATGTTGAGAATGTCATGGTGTATGTTATGGTTTTATGTTCATGTATGCATATTTCGCTTCCGCATCGCTCTCTAAAATGATTGTCTAACGTTTTTGGATTTTGTCTTCTCATCTCCGTGGTGTTTTGAGAAGGTGAAAATTCGAGGACATTACAGTTGGCATCAGATCCCTAAAATATGGGTTATCACATTCACCCCGCCTTATATGGAATTTTGTCCTCGAAATTCAACTAATCTTATAAACAAGGTGACATCAAGGATTTCAACTTAACATACATCACCACTTCTAGGTGCCAAAGTTATCACATTTCTATATGTATCCCAAGTCAACATATTAGGCTCTCTATCATCGAGGGTATACCCATCCCACCTTATATAGGTGGAAGCATCATTTTCTTGTAGAATTTGTAGCATCACTTAGTGTCTTAGGTATCAGATAACATTCTTATATTATACTGTTTAAATCCATATAGTCCCTTAAGGGTAAGGATTTTCTTCATAAATATGGAGTCAAGGAGGCATTGTTTAAGGTTTCATCTTTCTCCCTACAAAATCATGCAAGGCAAAGTCAAGCTCATGCCATTATTTACTTGAAATATCACACTTAATATCATTAGTGTAGTCTATGATCAACCTGAACCTGGGATTTCATCGTAAGAGGGCAATAGTTTTCACATATATACTCATTAAGGTTTCACCTTTTGGTATGGGAGGCATTATGAAACTAGAAGCATATATTTTAGAAGATTTGAGGTGAAGAACTATTTTGTTATCATGTAACTTATTATCCAAAGATATCTTTATTTCAAGATCATGATTTCAAATTTATATGTCTCATGTATGATATGAAGGGAAAGAGAATATACTAACTCAATCTTATCATGATTTCAAACTTGGATATTACATGTATGATATAGGAAGGGGATATAGAATAGGTCAAACTTATATGAGTGACTCATCATACATAAATCATCCATATATCTCAAGTGAGGATTCTAGAATCATATAGTAAGAAAGAGAAGTGGAAGGAATAACATTTATGGGTATCTTATGCACAAGGAATTTTACTCTCAGAACTAGAGTCTCATATATCACCTCACTTCCAGCTAATGATGAGATTCACAAACATACGTCACTCAAGCTAGGACCTAACTCCATCAAATGATCGACTTTCAATTTTTGAGTTTTCTACCTATAACATTATTTGTACCCAACTCTCACAAATAGGATTGAATCATGCAAAAGGACTCAACTCATCTACCTAGGAGTAAACCAACTTAGGACATATTATTTCACATATATCTCAGGGTAGGTCCTACGACCTTCTCCTTGTGGGTCTCACTCTCTATAGAGTTCACCACATATCTTGTCCTAACACTAGAGGTACTCCTTTGTAAAAGATCTTGAGGCTCATGCATATTCAACTTTAGCATGAATTGTTACACAATGATTTACAATTACATATTGAATGTTGAGAATGTCATGGTGTATGTTATGGTTTTATGTTCATGTATGCGTATGTCGCTTCCACATCGCTCTCTAAAATGAGTGTCTAACGATTTTGGATTTTGTCTTCTCATCTCCTTGGGGTTTTGAGAAGGTGAAAATCTGAGGATGTTACAGTTGGTATACGAGCCCTAAAATATGGGTTATCACAATAATACATTTCATATCATTTTGAAACAACTTAGAACAAATAGACAATTTAGGGTTTGGAGTTGCATACTAGCAATTAAAGATTATGGATGAATTAACCAATTTTCGTACAATATACTATTTAAAGGAAGTTCCCACTCACCGTAAGGTGTGAAAACATCTTTAAAACATATCTCATCCCTGAAAATCTTTATCTCATATCAAATCCCTAGCAATTCACCCAATTCTTCTTCCTTTCAACTCGAAAACCCTAAAAATGAGGGAATATGAAGAAGAGTGAGAAAAGGGGAAGTTTTGATACCATTTTGGATCAAATAAGAGGAGGTATGGAATTTTGACATGTGAGAGAATATTCAGCATGAAACTATATCTAAAGAAGTTAAACTTACATGATTTCATCATTCCTCGGACCGCAAAACCCTAGGTCAGCATGTCCATCAATTTCTCCTCTCAAAGCCTAACTCTCTCTCTCTCTCTCTAGGATTTCATTTCTATGGATTGAATCACGAATTATGAGAGCTCCTTGTGTGTTAGGTTGACCATATAGAGAAATTGAGCTGATTGGGTCAAATTCACTTTGACCCCATATTATACTTTTTCTTATTTCAACAAATATTTTCTTTCATAAAAAGGTTGATGTAAATTTGTGTATTTGAGAAACAAACCTCCTCCAAAAATTATGATAATTTAGAGTGATGTGAATAATTTCGTTACAAAGCTTTAGTTAAAATTTGAGATCATTCCAAGCTTTAATTAAATAAATAAAAATCGAATAGTGCATTTCTATCTAGAATGTTGCAGAAATGTTAATTACTGTAATTCATCTACTGAAAAGGACTAAATACATCCAAAAATTATGAAAATTTTACATGTTGTTTATGATTGAATTTCAGATATCCATTTAAAATTTCAGATCATTTGGATTTATAAATAAATAATAAAAATCAAACAATATACTACTAAACAACATTCTGTTAGCATGGTCGGTTGAAATATATCTTGACCGAGAATGACTTTTAAAGAACATTAAAAAATTCTAAAATTTTTCATTGAAATGCATGATTGAGTTATACATATTATAATCAAATTTAAATTAAATCCAAATTACATAGAAAATATGATAAATTATTTACCATGCTACTAGATTGATCAAATTCCATACTCATGTACCATCAAAACCCTAATTTCAGCCAACTAGGGTTTATATTTCTCAAACCCTAATTTCTCATACAATAGAACAATTAACATTCTTATTAGGTTTAAAACATCATAATTGAATTATCATCATTAATTAGATTTAAGAAATGATCAATCCAATTATGCATATAATCGTCCAGGTAAACCCTAGTTTACCAATTTGGATCGGATACATTCATAACAATTCCTCCCCCCTTTAAAAGGTTTTGTCTCTGAAACATAAATGTGCAACAAAAGTACTTTCAAGGTTTATTTTAAGCTTCTGAAATCTTACATGTCATTATATTCTTGTATTTGATACTTGAATGTAGTGCTCAATGTTAAGTCCTTTATTTCTTTTTAATCACAACATGTTAAAATAGTTCTCGATGATACAATACAAATTCTCTATGCCACAATCAATCATAGCAGAGAGAGAGAGAAACAACCATTTCAATATTTTTTATACTCTTGAGGTGTTACCTCAACATTCATAATCTGATCCAACTATCTCCATTCATATGACTCAATATGTACTATTGTTATGTATTACCTCTAAATAACAAAAGATAGTTCACCATGTTGTTTTGAATTTTTACTATTATGCTACTCAAATAGATAAATAGTCTTGAGTTGGGAGACTAGATTCAACAACAATTGTACAATACTACTCACAGCATCCCCATTGGATCATGGATGCATAAGGTGAAGCATTACCATTACATTACATACTATTTTTAAGTATGAGCCCACACATAATTCAAGGTGTAACCATCGGGTTATAGCATACTAGGGTTTCAACAACAGTAACAAAGTACTCCATGATTGTATTAGTCATTCAAGGAATTTTCATACCCAATTACCATCACTTAATTATATTAAAGCTAGGTATAACAAGTTATACCTCATTAGGGTTACATATCAATACAACATGGTTATCATCCCTTCTATTCGTATGAGTGAATAGGTAAGACTACCTTATTCAGGGTAACCCTCCATTTGTTTTATCATCATTTGAACCAAATCACCATACAAAAATTGTATAATACTAAGATGGATTACTGGTACGAATGACTAAAACTATCAGACACCTGAAATTATCATATTTCTTGTACATGTACACTAAAATCATATGTAGAGCCAATTTACATCCCTTAATATACCTTCACCAAATTATACTTCTACAAACAATTTTGCATATTACTAAAAGCCATTGTTTTCTCTTATCTCTCTTCTTATTCATTACTACTTACTTTTTGATACTTATCCTTCTCATTTTAATCATGTAGATTAAACATCCCTAAAATTGAAACATATAAGGTACAAATAGTTTATTCATCATTCTTGCTATCACTGTAAGAATTTATCTCATATCACACTTCACTCATATTCTATTTCTCCTTTTGTTCAAAACACACTTGTTACATTTTAGATTTATATCTTACTCTTTACTCCAAACATTTCCATATCATTTATCTACCTTTCATATTAGCTATCTTTAAACACTGGATTACTATCAGTGCTAGTTTACTTCTCATAGTGCAAATCTCATGAACTTGTTTTATAGAGATGCTAGTATTCAAGGTCAAATCACTAGTGACAACCCTTGAACTACTACAACTCTAAACATTCTAGGGTTTGGTCCTTATCAGTATCATGACATTGTTGTGTGTAACTTTGCTCCCTTAATTTGAAAGTCAAACTTTGGATCTCACAAGTTTTACTAAAGTCTTACTTATCTTATCAATTGAATTTCCTTTCTCTTACTTGGCCATTCAAATATATTACATTCTCAGTTTACCCTGCTAGGGTTTCATCATCATATTGTATGTCATTATTACATTCACTAGATGCCTCTACCATGGTGGTTATGCATCAGATATGATTCATTTTCTTATCACTTCATTCCCACATTGCTTTCATTAAGGAAGATATGAAAGAGAAGATGATTTTGAGACTTAGAATTCTTATCTTCAAACATTCATTAATACATTTCTCATATGTAGGTTTAATTAATTATCAACAAGGATACTTGACTAATTAGCACTTTTTTGAATCTCACAACCTCTTTCTTTTATGATCTATATTACTCCACCATGTTTCAAAACTTTTCATTACTTTCCATAATCCCCTTACCATATATTGCTATTCCACATATCATCTTTAACTTCTAGTTTTCTCTTATGATCATGTTGCTTCTTTTAGGTGTATGATCATATATACCATGTTGCACATATTTCTTTTTATCCTTATGCTAATGTAAAATTGAAATTCTAAATCCATAATCTCTCTACTAGTTTCAACTTATGTTTAATACAATACATATCCTTCATTTTAAATCAAACGACTCATGCATGGGTCAAACTTAGTATCTCTTTTAATCAAGTTTTTACCACTTGAATATAGTCTACCTTTGTATGACTTATTCATTGGTTAAGCTGCACTTTTGTTCTTCTTTTAGAAATTAGTTTGCTGTTCTATAGAGACTTAGAATCCAAAGGCAGTAGGATGAATGTATTAACTTCACAATAAAGGTATACATTCCATGCTCTCAATTATATCATAACCCTCATTCCTTGATCAAGCTCATTATTTCCAACATTTCTCTTTGTTTCAACTAAGTTTCTTATCCTAGTTTTATGATTTACATGCTCATCTAGTTCTGTTCACTTTAACTTTTCTAAAGACTCTTCAGTTCTATGTACTTATCGAATACTTAACTCATTTATTCTATTTTCCCTTTGCTTTGGAGTACATAAAAACATTGTACTCGATTATATAATCCATTCCTCATGATTGATTCTTACTATCTTGGCCCTTACATACTTTTCTCATATCTTTTCCATATTTCATATTTAGAGTTCATATAATACTAATGATTAAACTTAATTATAATCTTATGTCATGTTCCTTTATTCCTAATTAAGGGTTTCTCATATGAGGCCTCACTGATGGATCTCAGACATTAGTTTCAACTGATTCTTAGCTATTCTAATCTTTCCCATATGTTTCAACATCTTAGTGTATTTACATTCTCACTATGATGTGGGTCTAATTTATCCAGAGTCTACTCTAATTATATTTTTTATAGGAGTCATTAGATCCTAGTAACGCATCCTGCCAGTTGGACCAAGCCGAACCTGTAGTCCTGAAGCTAAGAGATACTTAAGATTAACCAACTCCTATTAATCTCAAACATGTGGAAAGAATATCCACTTAGGAAATTTCATTCAGAGTTCATTTCTAGTCTACTAGATACAAAGAAGGTAATCAATAAATGTTACAACCGCATAGTGCACAACAAATCTTAAAGACCCATATATATTTCAAAATAATGAACATTGGAATTTCAACATATAAGAGCTTTTCTACTCATCTCCAATAAAACAACAATATGAAATGAAAGTTCTATCTCATTTTATATTTATGCTCTTAATTCATGTTATTTATCTTGTTTCTAACCCTAATATTTCTAAGGTTCCTCTCTAAACCATCCTTCCACTATATACCTGACCAAGATATACATGAAAGAATAAATAGAGTAGCTTGATACTGGTTGATCCAAGTACTCAGATACCGGGCCAGGATATCCAAATACTCAAATCCCCAGAGCTAACATCATAACATCTCCTATCTGCCTCACTTATGACTCTAACTTACTAACTTAATGGTCCCTCACAACTCTGCCTAAGCTCTGATACCAAAGCTGTTACACCCGGATCTCACAATTACCACTAATCATGAGATTAGGGTATAAATTGAGGATTTAACGTAATACAAAAATCACCCTTAACTTTTTCTTCCCTGTCAAACTCTTTGTTTTCTCACATTGAACCGCATAAACTAACTTTACAAGAGAATTAAACTTTCATTTCTCTGATATAATCTCAGCATTTAATGATACACATCCATACATTCATTATGTTTCTCACACTTCCATGTACATACGACATGACAATCATTTGCATTCTCTCCTATTAAGTAAACAAACATACAAAACATCATTTACAACTCTCTCTCAGATCTATACAAGGGCCTAGAGTGACAGGGACCGACTGAACTTAACTATACTCAGACTTAACTCTTGTGGCAGATCTACTCTGATGCAATGATATCTTCTTCAAGTCCATGTGATTTCCCTAAAAATTTTGAGTAGAGGGGTGAGCCTACTCACTTAGTGAATGAGTACTTCAAAGAAATAGTCTAAAGCATTGATAAAATAATATATATACATTTGAGCAATTGATATCAATTATAACAGCAGAAAGCTTTAGAGAGTCTAATAATTGACAATCATAAATAAGGCAGGATACTCTAAATATCTATAAGAGGGAATCAAAATATGAAATGCTTGATTGATCATAAAGAGAACTAATAATTCAATAACATACAAAGAATAATTGAATAATAGTACACACTTGTTTGACCTCTCATTCATTATATTATGCCCTGATCATATGTAGTGTACTCTACATATGAAGACTCGTAGTGCACTATGATCACACCTACAAGACTAGCGTACACACCCGGGAAATGCTAAGTCCGACTACTCTCTTGGTATGCAATTGAGAAATGGCTCTCTGGCCTAAACTAGACTCCTACTTTAACCTAATCACATAGGCGGAGAGTCAAGCCACCTCTTAACTTTTCTGTTCTCTAGTGCCACCAAGACTTCTGGTTGATGTTGGACACTGCAAACTATAATATAAGGAGACTTCCACTAGGGATTCGTCCCCCGTGCCACCTGATAGCACATTCCAACCCCTGTATACTGGATGTTTCTAGGGTTAGGTCATTTCACCCCTAAGGCACATACCTCACATACGGGTTCTACGGTGTTTAGGGATCCTAAGTCTATTATTTTATTATTCCTAGAAATCTCTTTCTACATTGTACCCTTATCTTACTTATACTTGACTCTGGTATCTCTATGGTGTCGTCTCTACTTATTTGAAGTTATAATACAACATGTATATCATTCTAAACTTGGCAGAGCAGTATATTCAAAACAGTATAATATATTGAGTAATCAACATACTATACTTTTAGGCAGACTAAAATTCTTAAATAAATAGATTTCATGTCCACTTGGAACATACACACTAGAATCGTTCATATCAACCCAAATATTGAGTTGTGCATCTCATAACTCAATTAAGAGTTAATTACTTATCATGACAATAATTTTTAATAATAATTGAGAACATTGATATCACAATACTTGATTCATTGAACACCCTACCCTTAGGGTTTCATTTAATTGTCACAAATGCTACAAAGAAAGGTGTAATACATCTAACACGTACTTTTGAAATCTTTAAAACACATGATACTTGGGATCTCAATCCCTTATCACATTATTGGGAATTCTCATCGCTTCATATTATTATCATGATTACTGGATCTGGGATTCAAACCGTTAGATCATCACATAGCATTGTTACCTCTGTAACAGGTAACCATTACCTCTAGGTTAGACCAAGGTATTTATTTCACTGGTTGTACAAGTATTATCATGGCTCACAAGGCCATCACACATCTTGTCACCTCTCACTAGGCAACAACTTATTCACATGGCTCCCATAAAGATTTCATGCGACATAAACATTCATTGAATAAAGACTACTATCAACAAATCATATAAAATCAATATATGTATGAAACCTTGGAACTGAGTTGAATTTGGGTTTCCATACCATTCACTAGGATATCATGCATCAATAATAACATTGAATAAATAAAGTCTATCATGTCAAGAAAATCCCTTCAAATGGATTTCACGATATGTATTCGCAAATATCCAACTTTCCTCGCATCTAGGATTTCACCCTCATTACTGAGATATCGAACAAACACTATTCACTTTGAATGAAATCCAAGATTGTATCTTACATATATATACTATGAATTTAGATAAACAATCAGTCATAACCAAGGGGATCTAGATAAGCAATTTTCTCTATTTACTTATACAACAAATTTCAGTTATAGACAAATTCCCTATATTTCAGTTTAGTCGTATAATCTCTACGAATAATTAGGGAATCCTCATTAATTAGGATGTATTTTATACATTTCGAATATGATTTTATCATCTGAACTTCATCCAAATAGAGGAATAATCCATCTCATATCATTTTGCAACAACTTAGAACAAATAGACAATTCAGGGTTTGTAGTCGCATACTAGCAATTAATGATTATGGATGAATTAACCAATTTTCATGCAATATATTGTTTAAAGGAAGTTACCACTCACCCTAGGGTGTGAAAAAGCCTTAAAAATGTAGCTCATCCCTGAAAATCGCGATCTCATATCAAATCCCTAGCAATTCACCCAATTCTTCTTCCTTTCAACTCAGAAACCCTAAAAATGAGGGATTATGAAGAAAGAGTGAGAAAAGGGGAAGTTTTGATACCATTTTGGATCAAATCAGAGGATGGACGGAATTTTGACATGTGAGAGAAGATTCACCATGAAACTATATCCAAAGAATTTATACTTACATGATTTCATCATTCCTCAGACCCTAAAACCCTAGGATAGCATCTCCATCAATTTCTCCTCTCAAAACCTAACTCTCTCTCTCTCTCTAGGATTTCATTTCTCTTGATTGAATCACGAATTATGATAGATCCTTGTGTGTTAGGGTGACCATATAGAGAAATTGAGCTGCTTGCACTTTGACCCCATACTATACTTTTTCTTATTTCAGAAAATGTTTTCTGTCATAAAACAATTTCTGTCAATTCATATATTTAAGAGATCAAACCTCCTCCAAAAATTATGATAATTTATCAATTTGTGTATAAATTAGATATAATGATTTAGTTAAAATTTTATATCATTCCAATCTTCTATGAAATAAATAAAAATCGAATAGTGCTCTGCTAACCAGAATTTTACAGAAATATCAGTTACTATAATTCATCTACTGATAAGGTCTAAATGCATCCAAAATTTATGAAAATTTGAAATGTTGTTTACTATTGATTTATAGATATCCAGTTAAAATTTAAGATCATTTTGATTTACCAATAAATAATAAAAAATCAAACAATATACTACTAAACAACATCCTGTCAGCATGGTCGGTTGAAATATATCTTGACCGAGAATGACTTTTAAAGAACATCAAAAAATTCTGAAATTTTTCACTGAAATGCACGATTGATTATAAATATTATATCATAATTTCAATTAAATCCAAATTACATAGAAAATATGATAAATTATTTACCGTACTACTATCTTGATCAAATTCCATACTCATGTACCATCAAAACCCTAATTTCAGCCAACTAGGGTTTATATTTCTCAAACCCTAATTTCTCAAACAATAGAACACTTAAAGTTCTTATTAGTTTTAAAACATCATCATTGAATTATCATCATTAATTAGATTTAAGAAATGATCAATCCAACTAAGCATATAATCATCCAGGTAAACCCCAGTTTACCAATTAAGCTCGGATACGGTCATAACAAGAAGTATGCATTGTAAAGGAAATTTAATGCTATACATGAAAAAGTGTATTAGACAGCTTTCTAGTTGGTCTACTGGACTAATGATTCAATTAATTCATCTTTGTGGGAATCATCAATAAAGATAGTCACATGATCAAAATATTAAAAGAAGGGATTCCAATAAATCCTTCCATTCAGAGGAAGCAATTAATGTTGTAAAAATTTACTTCTTTGACTAGGAAAGATGGACAATTCCATATGCTTTTATATGGTGAAAAGAGTGCATTTGAAGACCAGTCAAAATTTGAATTAAGAAGGCCATTATTACAGTCAAACTTCAATCAAAGCAGATCAGGTAGCCACAGACACCAAAAATCATTTCTAGGGTTTTTGCCCCTCATTTCTCTCTATAAAATGAGGGGGTACTTCAAATACAAGGCATCACTTTTTCAATAACTTTTCCCATTAATTTTTCCATCACGTTTTCTGTTGTAATCTTATTCATTCCCATTATGTTTGAGTAGTTCTCTTTATGGGCCTAGGAAGGTGCCCCATACTCTATCTCTTCATTCGTCACACCAACTGCATTGTTTTTTTTTTGAAAATATCTCAATCTCATTAAAAGTAAGCCATACGACATCTACAAGATAGATATCTCTCATTAAGTAACCAAGAAGCAACTCCTTTTGTGGAAAGACATAGCACAAGGCTCAGATTGGGATGTGATAGGTATGTTTGAAAGGATGCTTACCAAACCATTTCCATTTTGATCAAAGAATATTGATATATTTTTATGGGGGTACCAACATCTCAGATCCTAGCAAGAACAAATGCATAAATTCTTGATGCATTTTTAGGATCTTTTATCTTTTTATTCCACACTCATTTTCTAGTTAAAATATATATTGTTGTGGGGATGTTGAGATCTCAAATCTCAACAAGAACAAACACATAGTATTTTGACATGATCACCTGATTTAGATTATGATTTTTTATGTAGTTATCTTGTTTGTTATAACTAGTTGTGACACGATCAACTAATCCATGGGTTAGAACCTCAGAATGGGAATCACGTATTCTTGAAGGATCACCTGATAGATTTATGTTGGATGGTTGGATGAGGATCCTCAAATGTCGTGACCTCATGTTTGGGAGAAGTACGTTCATTGTGTGATTTGTGCTCCGATGGGATGCAACTCCACATAACTTTCAGTCATTAAAATATGGAGTTGGTTTGATTAATGTAGGAATGTGGTT
Source organism: Alisma plantago-aquatica (assembly GCA_963693085.1). Classification (NCBI taxonomy): domain Eukaryota; kingdom Viridiplantae; phylum Streptophyta; class Magnoliopsida; order Alismatales; family Alismataceae; genus Alisma; species Alisma plantago-aquatica. Next base: position 1,004,447,284 of record OY856410.1, on the reverse strand, counting down.
TTAAGCAGTACTCCTATAGACTCAATTTCTTTTATCATTTGATTAATTAAATTTTATTTCTGCAATTTCACTTTCTGTCCTTAGCATTATCAAACTCTTAACAAACTGGACTTTTCCATTTTGTTCTTGTGATTGGTTTTGGATTTCAACCATCTTTTCTCCATCCCTTGGATCAATGCCTTACTACCATAAAGTTGACTTGTTGCTTGCAATGAGTTTATTTCCTCTTTACAAGGTTAAACTCTAGGACTTTTCCAGTGATTTGGTGTGCAAATGACACACATATTTTTTTTAGAATGGTGGGCTACTATAAGAGGTTTACTGAGAACTTCTCCACTATAGCCCTTCCATTAACTAATTTGAAAAAGAAGACAATTTTTTGGAGTTTAATAAAAGATGGACTACATCACCAATGCTCACCCTTCCTAGTGGCATTGGTGGTTTTGAAATGTTTATAGATGCCTCTAGTACTGGCTTGAGCTTGTGTTTTGATGTAGAATGGTAAGGTGGTAGCTTATGACTTTCGATAGTTGAATTATCATTATAGGAATTTCCACACACATGATATAGACTTGGATGTTATGGTGCATGCTCTCTACAATGGCATCATTATATTTATGGGGAGCAATTTCAAGTATTTTCTTATCATAAAATCTTGAAATATATGTTTTATCAGAAGGAGTTCAATATAAGACAAATTTTTGGTTGGAATTCTTGAAGGATTATGAACTTCTATTAATTATTATCCACAAAAGCCAACATTATGGGAGATGCTTTTAGCAAGAAACAAATTGGTACAATGGCTATGTTTTTGGGTGCCCAATACTTCTAATATAATATAGGATGTAATAAAGAATGATCACATGTGCAAATTCTCTATCCATATAGGAAGTAAAAATGTGTTCAAAGGCCTACAATAAAGTTTTTGATGGCCATGAATGAAAAGGTACATAGCTTATTTGTTTCAAAATGCCTAGTTTTCGAACTGGTAAAGATTGAACATCAAAGCCCTATTAGGTTTTTATAATCGCTAGCGACACTTTAGTGGAAATGGGATTTTATATAGACACATTGTTTTCTGGGGTTGTCTAAGACAAAGAAGAAAAATGAATGGATATGGGTTTTATGGATAGGTTGACAAAGACAACACATTTTTCTTGCAATGAAAGTGGGTCAATCCATTGATAGGTCCTTCCGGCCTATACATTGATAAAATTTAAGGCTTTATGTTTTTCCAAAATGAATTGTTCATGAGAGAGATCCATGATTTTCCTCCTATTTCTGGGAAAGCCTATAAAAGCATTGGGAACAAACTCAAACTCAACATATCCATTCATCCACAAACTGATGGTCAATCTAAGAGGATGATTCAAACATTGGAGGATGCGTTGAGAGATTGTTTGTAGTCCTAAAAGGGAACTTGGGAGGAATATTTACCTATGGTGAATTTTATTATAACAATAACTACCTAGAAATCATTATCATTGAACCATATGTATCTCTATATGAGCGACCACATAGATCACCAATTTATTGGAGTGATATAGGAGAAAAAGTGTTGATAGGACATGCTATTACTCAAGAATGTGATAACAAGGTTGATCTAATTAGACAGAAGTTAATGACTGCTAAGTGTAGAAAAAAGAGCTATGCAAATAAAATAAGATTTGAGTTGATATTTGATGTTGGGGACCATGTTTTTCTGAGGACGTCTCCAACTAAGGCAGTTTTACATCTTTGTAAGAAAGTAAAGCTTATTCTAAGGTATGAAGACTCTGTTTACAAACTTGATCTACCACCAACTTACTCAGATATCGATGATGTGTTTCATGTCATAATATTGAGCAAATACACGCATGATCCATCCCATGTTTTTAGTATTGATTTACTAGAGATCCTTATTTACATTACTTATAAGGAAATACCAATGTGAATAGTGAATTGATACACTCACCAACTGAAAAGATGTATTTTTCCTATGCTAAAGGTGTCTTTGAAACATCATAGAGATGAAGAGGATACACGAGATAAGTCTTGTGAGTTTGTGTTTGAGGATGAAAATTTCTATTTTTTGAGGGGTGGGGATGTAATCCCCATAGAATTAGGACTCCATATGGGATCAGGAGTCCAAAACATACTTGAAATCCAACCACCAAATCCTCTTTACCCCATGTTGAAATCTCTCTCTCCCTACATATACATCAGACTATTAGCTTTTTTGAAAAAATAATGAGACCATCTCTCTCTTTCTAGTGTGAATCCAAGAGACTGGAAGGCACTACAAAACGATGGTTTTTCTTTGACTAGACAATAAGCTTTGACAAGGGTTGAAGAAAGGGTTGTCTTCAGTAAGAAGAAGCAAACACAATGTGACATAGTTACAGTAATGGAAAAAGACCAACATCAACCTCCATGAAACATTTCAGCACAACATCACTAGGATGCAGTTGGATCTATGGCCAATGCAACTGTTGTGACTATATCCTATGAACTAAGTAATTGTGCCATACTTATTTATTACTATGATAGAACCTAATACCTATAAAAATACCTTTTCATGTCATCCTGGTCCACTAAACTATCATGATTTAACAAAGTCTAAGTCCAAAGCAAGATCCATCTTGTTAACTCTCTGTCTGGTGAGACGATCATTCCAATGTCTTTGTCACAAAATATGTACTTGTGAGTTTTTCCTTTTGGAAGTATGAAATACACTAGATTATTTGTGAGTTCTTGTGTTGTGATGAATTTAACTGTTCAATTAGTGATTTTGAATTCAAACAACATCACTTGACATTTCAGGCATCACCTAGGGAGGGATGGTCGATCACATAAGTAGAGAAGTGGGTCATGTCTCACTATTAGTGGAAGTGAGAACTACATTTGATGCAATGAAGTTTCCTCATCACTTTCACATGGGGTAGACACTAGTTTTTTAAATTAGTTTGTTGCGCCTCAGTGTTGTTAAACTTCTTAGAATGATAATAGACATCATGGTCTTCATCAATTTCTTAGTACACATCTATTAGATGTTTCACATATAGTTAATTGGAGGTTGATCAGATGTCCTGGAATCACAAGTAATAGAAGTGAGGTATTCTATAAGGTTTTGGAGTGGCTATTCATGTTATTTTTTCTACTTAAAGTTGGAGATTTTCTTAAGTAGTCTAGAAATGAGCACATAGATGGGCTTGATGTTGGCATTGTAGTGGCAGAAGTATTGGAGATGAACAATTATATGTCAGATCTCCATTTATGTCTTTGGTGAAGCCACTTAACTAATGGCACCTACCTTTCTAGGGTCACACATGATTCCTTTTTGACTAACAATGTATCCAAGTAGGTTACTATATTTAACTCTAAACGTAACATTTTCTGAATTGATATGTATAGAGGATATCCATAGTCACTAAAATAATTACTCTAGGTGAGTGATGCAATATTAAAGATGTTTAGATCTAATAATCATATCATACATTTTGACCTCCACCTCCTTCAGAGTCATGTCATGAAGGAGGGTAACCATCATCCTTTGGTATGTGGCTCTAGTCTTTCTGAGGTCAAAATGGATGACTCAATATTAGAATACTCCACTTTTGGTGATGAAGGTCATCTTATACTTATTTGTATAAGTCATCATGATCTGATTGTATCCAACAAGGATATGCATGAACCTAAAAAGGGCATGAACAAATATATCATTCACTAATGGGTCTATGTGTAGTAGCAATAAGTCATCATTAGGAGATGCCTTGTTCATATTGGAGTAATCCATACACAATGTGCTTTGTCATCCTTCTTCAGTACATGTATGAGTTTGTGGCTTTTGTGATAGTTTACCAACCTAAGAAACTAGCATTGTACTACATTTGAACCTAATCTTTGTTCATGAGCCTTCTACCAATTATTTAGTTGTGTCCTCGCTTTAAAAAGGACAGATGAGTTGTTGTAGCACTTTGTAGAATCTTCTCAAAGATATTTTTGATTCCCCATCTATAATATATTTGTATGCATTGTCATAATTATCATATGTGGCTATATAGTCTTCCAAAATGCACTTTTTTCTCCACTCATTACACTCTAGTGAGTGTGGTGAGTTGGAAATGGTAGTGGTATCTCCACATCTCTTTACTAGTTGAATCAACAGAGTCATCCATGTAGTTGATGTCATTTAACTATAATAAGATGTCCATGTCCTTAGTGTTGAAAAATATTACATCAGATATAGTAGAGGAAAAAAAAACTACCATATTCCCCTATGATAGTGGATCTTATCAAAACTATGTAATGGGAATGAAGGTTTGCAAGGCATATATCTGGTCCTAGAGCAAGTCCAGCAACAATGCTTGTTACGACGTCCTTCTTTGTCAATTTGCACCTAGACGACTGTTGGTAGTGGCCTCCTAGTTGATCACCATGGATAGTGGTTGTCTATGTCCCTATAATAGGTTGAAAAGGCATACTCACCTCTGTAGTAGTGTACATGAAACATTAGGAATTCCTCTTGTTCTTTTGGAGTGGACAAGAATGATTTGTCCTTTCTAGCCAACGTGCTAGCACTGATTTTTTCTCACAATTTTCTCCCCCTTCCTATCCCTCCCTTTGATATGTAGGACTTGATCGGGTTATCACATTACCAAAACTATGAGAAGACAACAATTTTAGAGCTTGTTGTTGTATATCTTGAAGGCATCCACATCCCTATCTTTATTGGAGGGTCATGGTCATAGTTTCTAGTCTGAGAGGGAGTTGAAGAAATGGGTTTTCATTAATTTTTTGGTAGCTATGAATGATGAACCAGTCGATTCATTATTGAATAGGTCAGTTCATAGGTGAACTAGTCAGTTCAACCGTTGAACCGGTCAGATTAGTTGCTTTCCTTTTTTCAAATCACATTGGCATTCAATATTCAATTAATGCACAACATGACGTCAACATCAATTCTTGATCCAATAGTATTGATCGTTGAACTGGGTGATTCACAACTTGAACCGGTCATTTGAGACCTTTAACCAATTGTTTCACTATGTGAACCAACCGGTTCATGCCCTTGTTTAGGTATTTTTTAGCGAATGTTGTTTCCAATTGACCTAACACTTGAATCGATCAATTCAACTCTTGAACTGGTTGGTTCACAGTCTAATCATCCAATTTTTAACCACTGTTGTTTAAATTTAATAACTAACACCTTAGTAATCAAGTTAAACATTATTTATGAATAAAATCATATTCCAAGTGCATCCTATATGTGTGACCCTATAGGTCCCAAGTTATGTTGGTAGTGAATGTCCATAACCGATTAATGACATCACAAGTAGTGAACGGTATCTAGTAACACAACATTGCTACCCAAGTAATTATAAAATCTGGAGAACAAATTAAACCTATAATTCTTAATCAGTGTCACTGTGATCATATAGTTCATTTTTCATAGATTTACAGATTGAGCTCGAAGCATCGAATCGTCATCCACTCAACATTCAATCCATGTTCCTTGACTAGAGAAGACTGTCTGAGATGCATGTAAGATCACATATCACATATTGAGTCACATGAGTATGGCCATACATTTCTTTGTCTTTCTTATCAAGTGTTTAGGATATCAATCTCTTATAGGAGGGATAAATCCCAACTACATCACTCACACTCAACCCCCATGTGGTATAATGTATTTGAGCATCACCTTTACGAAAACCCTTATTCCAGGTCGTGTTTAATGATGTCAAAGTACATCAAAAAACATGTGATGAGTGTAGTGAATTTAGGTCTAAGAACCACAATCACCATTATGACTACAAGGGCTATTTCTGACTACCATTCCATGGTATCCTTGTATCACTCTCAATGTGGGTCTGTCTAGTACACTATTCTCTAACATGCACCTATATACTTGACTTGATATCACATATCACGACTAACGAGACTCTGTCAACAGACAACATAAAATCTAGTCTTATGTATTACTATCATCTATTTTTATTCCATAGTAATATCCGATTAGGGACATAACAAGAATGTATGCACTCTTTCATACATATGATCTCATTGTTCAGGGCCTCAACCTGAAGACATATGTCATTGAGTAAATTCATTCTTTAGAAATCTATAGTATATGTTCCATCATCTCATGATTGAGACAAACTTAATAGACAAAATTACCTTTATCAATATCAAACCAGGTATTTGTTTCCCACTACAATCGTTGTATGATTGTCTTTCTAGGCATACATACCAACACTAAAATTGTAGATTGTTATGAATAGTCTAGATGCCACTGGGTAACTTAGTTTGGAGGGTGTTCCATTATGCTAGCTATAATATTGGGGTACTCATCCTATTTTTCTTTCAACCTCATGAATGTAAGATATCACCATTGTAAGGTAACTTTAGTTATGTTTGAATCATCATCAACTATGGAGATGGTGTTAGGGAAGTAGGGGTGGGGACCCTAACGATAGAATTTGGATCCTACCTATAGGATGCCTTGGTTGGTTATCTTCATCATGGAGTCTTGGTTTAGCATCACTACTCATATTTGAGAGGGAGGTTGACATCTAAGGTAGCCTTAATTTCTTATGTCTTTTGGTGTAGGCCACAATAGATTTAGTCTCCATTGTTGCTTCCATCTTGTGAATCATTGAAGGCAATAGGATAGACCATCAAACATGTGAACCATCTACTTTGGATGTTGATAGTTTTGGTTTATTCTCTTGACTACCAACCTATGATATAGAGGTTAGGATATTATGGTCACCATATTTGAGTACATTTTTTTTATTTTCAATAAGGATTCCTTCTTATTTGTTTGTAATGCTTAAGATTATTAATGCATTTGATTAAGTTGGTTAAACCCACTTCTAATTACATGAGAATTGGTGACTTTTATTGTATATATAACAAATTCATGTTTTAGAAACTAGGTAGCAATGTGGAGTCATGTTGGGGTGTAATGAGTTACATGTAAAAATATTAACCTATATCTATGTTTGGGTGTCGTTTTTTCTCACATGGAGACATCAATCATTATGTAATTTTTATGATGACACACAAATCATGAACATAGAACATGTTTAGGCTAGAAATTGTACCATGAGGGTATTTTCTATGCGAATTCACATATCTAATAATTCTTGATGTCGCTTAAGAAGTGGTATTGAGATCATGTCTCTTCCTCTCCTGTTAGAGTACACAAGAAATAAATGTGAAGGATAAAGGCCCCCAATATCTTAATCATGGGATTTTGAGATCAATAATTTCAGCAAAAAATTGATTTGGAAAACAATTTTAATTTCAACTTCAACAAATACAAAATTTGTTTTTCAACAAAGAGTATTTGTGCATGACTTTATTATCATATTGCATATCCTTAGGACCTAGCATCTTCTAAATATGAACTCTTCATAAAGACATTGCATTGTGAAGTAATCTAACATACATTTTCTTTGTCTCACACATTATAGGCTAACAAACTTTTTCCCATGTAAATTGTGGGTGTAGACATAAGGGTTTTGGATATTATGGTGGACACATCCGATTGTGTATTCTTTCATGTTGCAATGAAGATTCCTTGTTAGTTATTTCCATTGTTTGGGACAATCCAGTTTCAAATGATGAAGCACACTTGTCAATAGAAGTGAATTTGGGGAATTAAATCACACAGACACACATATAATAATAATAATAATAATAATAATAATAATAATAACTTTCTCTCTGTATATATACAATATATTAAGGCTTTAAAACTAAATGGAAATCTAAGGATGCCCCTTTCGGGATCAATACTAAACATCTTACTCAAGACACCATTCATATCACTGCCCTCTCCTCCCCACATCTTGTTGATAACTTCTTCCCCTCACAGGTCCTTCCATTTTCTTTTTTGTGAGTCTTGGATTTCACATCTACATTGTATGCAGATTATAATGGAAGGGTGGAAGATGAAATGATGGGGAAATCCCTTTTATAGATTCTTTTCTAAGATGTTCAACTTATACAAAGCCTTACAATCATGGAACTCTAAAGTGTTTGATGATACAACATAGAGTATTACTGATTTTGAAGTAATTCTATGCTCCTTGAAGATGGATTTTGAGGTGGACCAGATGGATCCTAATGAAAGGTTGTTTTGACAAGTTGAAGGTGAGATGGAAATATCCCTTGACCTAGAGGAGACAATATAGAAAGAAGATGTCACATTGTTCAAAATGGGGATAGATATACCCTCTCTTATCATGTGGTGGTGAGGTTCCAAGGCAAGAGAAGCATGTTCAATAAATTTGTAGGCTCTACTGTCTATACTATGGAGGACCTATTTATGATGGTGGGGGTAGCTGCGTAATGTTTCATATCCTTTTTCCATAGTACAATTGAAGTAAATAACCTTGAAGGGAACCCTTTTCTTGATATTGTCCACGAGGTTTTGTTCCCTGATGATAATCACATACTCATACTCATTTTTATATCTTCTAAACCCAATATTTTGGGCACAATGTATGTATGGACCGACAAAGTACACTGGGGTCACATGGATTTTGTATTAAGTTTAACCTTTCTATGTGGGACATTATAAATGAACACTTTGGTGCTCTACTTGTGCAATTTTGTGTAGGTGATCTTTTCCATAGGTGTGTTATTTCTCTCACCTCATCCTTACCCACTAAGAAGGACATTGTGATCACTCTTGATATCAAACTTTGACCCATATCAGTGGAAAATTAGGTGCTTGTAATCATGCCAATCTTTACATAATGGCAAGATTATTTTCTTCCTCATCGTATTTCAAGGGAACACTGGGATTTTGTGAGAGATCATGACATTATACATAACATCATATCCATTTTGTCAAGGATATTCCTATGACATTGACAAAGGAGGACCACATAAAAATATATTTTTCAGCCAAGTACTATATGGAAAGGGCTTATGACATGGTGAGGTGGGATTTTGTTAAGGTTATTATAAAGCATTTTGGTTTCATGCATGAAGTATTTAATATGACATTGTCATTCTATGAGTATTCTTGGTCTACGTGACCCTAAATGGGATTACTAGGGGTTTCTTTCTTATCTATAGAGACCTCAAGCATGGAAATTTGATTTCCCCTTCTCTTTATTATCATTGCAGTATATATATGTCGTACAATGCTCAAAGACACTGAAGATTGGCTGATTGCCCGATTTTACTTGATATGAAGAGATATCCCCCCTATTGTTGTATGTATAAAATATGATCTATTTCATGCCTTCACACCCTCTTCCTGCCGACCATCTCAAGAATTTAGTGATAAATTATAAGACTTATTCTAGTTAGTTAGTGAATAGAGAATTCAAGTTTCATCTCAAGAAGAGGGTGTGATGGTCATGAAGCAATCATCATAGTTTTGTAACTTTGATCCAATAGGATGATAGAGAGGATCGGTTTATGACTCTCAACATGGAATTTGGAGCTCCTATCATTCCCTAGTCAGGTGATGTTGGTGAAACATTTCTTGTCCTCCATCCCTCTTTACATGAATGTGACTCGTATGATTCGTGTGGGGATGTTGAAGTAGGTAGAGAAGATCCTATAAAATTTCTTTGGGAAGGACACAAATGCTACTACCTGCATAAAATAGGTTATGTATCCCTCTGTCACTCTATCATAGTAGCTAGATCAGTTAGGGACCCCACCACTACCCCTTAAGTATGTCACATACATTTTAAAGGAAAGAACAACAAAATAGCACACTTTCATGAAAATAATTGCCACAATATCACCTCAAGGAAAACAATTTTGGATATAGTTCACTTTACAGTAAAGACACCATATTACGTGACATTTTACTTGTACAAGTTTAGATGACACCTGTCTATAAGGCGTTCTTAATAAAAAAAGTTAAAAAGGTAAAAAAATGACAACATAATTGACATTTTTTGAACTGTCCAAACGAAAATGTGAATTCAGTTGGCTCTTTCAAAATTTTCTTATAAACCTTATATTAAAATAAAGACTGGCGTGACATAGCGTTTTCACTACTAAGTGAGTTGTATGTGGAATAATTATATTTAGGTGTATAGTGGGTATTATTTCCATAAAAATGTGTTATATCGGTCTTCTCCTTTGCAAAGCTACCTGAGAGGTCCACACTAGTAACTTATTGTGGGTTGAGTTCTGTGAGTCAAAGCATGCAAAGCATACCTTGATAATTACATGTTGCACCCGATGTATCTTAAAATCAATTGTTTTATTTCACCTCATTGCAGACTCTGTCGGTTTTTATACACCACAACAGATGGATTATTGGTTGTAGGGAATTCTCCTTATGGTATTATTAATTGTGTGTGGTCGCTCTAGAGTCCTAAGCAAAGAATGATGTAAATCTATACATTACCGTAATAGATCTATAGCCCATGATTTGGGTTGGGAGTGAGATCCTCTTTCCCATCTTTTGACTACAGACAGGATCTAGTTAATTATGATTTAATATGAAGTAGCCTTTCAGGAGCCTAATGTCGAGGTCTAGATAGGGAAGACATGGAATGTTATCTTTGAAATGGGTTTAGTTTTGGAGATGCCTATGGCGTATTAACACGCTTTGGATGTGGTGGAAAATTGCTAGCATGCCCGTCACTTGTCTTGAGGCACCGCATGTGCTATTGCACTGGTTTTTTCTCTCACACTTTCTCTCTCACACTCCTATATACTCTCTCACAACCAGAGTCTATGACACTCCCTCCCCCTACTCACTCACATGAACCAACCCGACAACTCACAAGCATTTGGACCACATTTCCAACCTACTCGCTACTTAAGATCCCATCTTACGAGTCCCCCCCCAAAAAAAAAAATCTCATCTTTCTAATACTTGCTTTAGCACCCATTCTCCATTCTAGCCGAATATGAAGATTATTTGATATTGTGTATGTCAAACTTAATTGTATGCCAAACATGAACATTATGTGATACATGTATATATCAATGCACCCACTTATATGGTAAAATATTCTTACTATTATGTAAAATGCACCTAGGTATACATCACTGCACGTACTTTACTAAGAATGCACCTACTAGAATAACAATGTACCTACTTGTGTCATAAATGCTCGTAATGACCTTTCTGTATTGTGAATGTGCCTACTTATACATCAATGCCCCTACTTTTATGGCAAATTTGCCTAGTTTGATGTACTTTGTGCATACTTTTATGCCAACTACGCCTACTTTTATGTACTTTGTTCCTGCTTGCATGGCAAATGCACCTACTTGAATATCAGTGTACCTACTTGTATATATATTTCTATGCAAATCTCCTTGTTATGTCAAATGTTCCTACTTGTATTGTGAGTGTGCCTACTTATACGTAAATGTACCTACTTGTATGGCAAACACACCTATTTGTGTTATACATACTCCTAAATAAATAATCATGCACTTACTTGTATTGTAAATGTGCCTACTTGAACATCAATTCACCTACTTGTACATCAATGCATCTAATTGTATGAAACATGTACATATTTTTGTGATACATGCTCCTAAATGAATAACCATGAGCCTAATTGGGATGTAATGGCCTTGTTGTATATTAAATGCACTTATTTGTATATAAATGTGCATACTTGTATGGCAATGCACCTACTTGTATATAAATGTGGCTACTTGTATGACAATGTGCCTACTTGTATTTAAATGTGCCTACTTATATGGAAATGTGCCTACTTATATGCGCCTACTAGTATGGACATGCGCCTACGTGTATATAAATACACCTACTTGTATGGTGAATGTGCATATTTTTCTGGAAAATATATATACTTGTCTAGAAAATGCACATACATGTCTGGAAAATGTGCCTACTTGTATATAATGGGCAAACTTGTATACCAATGGGTAAGGCACCTAATAGTATACCAATGTGCCTTCTTCTATATCAAATGAGCCTACTTATTTATATGCCCATACTTGTATATCAAATGCACCTACTAGTATGTAAAATGGACATACTTGTATGACAATGCACGTGCTAGTATATAAATATGCCTACTTGTATGGCAATGCGCCTAATTTTGGATGTAATGGCCTTCTTATATATCAAATGTTCCTACGTGTATATAAGTGTGCATACTTGTATGGCAATGTGTCTACTTGTATATAATTGTGCCTACTTCTATATTAATGTTCCCACTTGTACATAAAAGTGCCTATTTGTATGGAGATGCGTCTACATGTATAGAAATGTGCCTACTAGTATGTCAAATATACCTACTTGTCTGGAAAAGTGTGCCTACTTGTACATAAATGAGCATATACCAATGGTTAAGGCCCCTACTAGTATACCAATGCGCCTTCTTGTATATCAAATTTGCCTACTTGTATGTAAATGTGCATACTTGTGTGTCAAATGCACCTTTTGGATGTAATGTCCATCTTGTATATCAAATGTGCCTACTCATATATAAATATGTATACGTGTATGACAATGCACCTACTTGTATATAAATGTGCATATTTGTATGGAAATGGCCTACCTATGTATAAATGTGTCTACTTGTATGGAAATGTGTCAATGTGTATATAAAACGTGCCTAATGATATGGCAAATGCCCCTACATGTCTAGAAAAAGTACCTATTTCTATATAAATGGGCATACTTGTATATCAATGGTTGAGACACCAATTAGTATACCAATGAGCCCAGTTGTATATAAATGCATCAATTTGTATAAAAATGTGTCTACTTCTCTACCAAATGGATCTACTTGTATATAAATGGGCTTACTTGTATATCAATGTGCCTAGCTATATATAAATGTGTCTATTTGTGTGGCTAATGCGCCTACTTTTGACAAAAAAGCTCATAGTTAATCAAATGTGCCTACTGGTATCCCAAACATGTCTGCATTATAAGTTATTATGCCAAATCCACCTATTTGTATGTTGAATGTGAATACATGTATATCATGAGCACCTATTTTTATGGAAATGTTCTTATTTGTATGGAAAATGCACATACTTGTGTGAAAAATGTGCCATTTTAAACTAAAAATGTGCCATTTTACAATGCACAAGTAATATTTTCCCTCTCCAATTCGTAATATGGACCAGTGGATGCATTTGTCAAAAAAATTGGTGAACAACTAATATTTTCCTCCCCAATATGTTCTCCATCCAACAAAAGGAGTTTCCCTCCATTTCCAACATATTTCCCCACATTTTGCTCCTTAAAATGCCACTGAACAATAAGAAATGATCTATGCTATAGTGCACCTGGTAGATAGAGGTGGACAAAGGAGAAACTAGTCTTTGGTGGTGAATACTAGGCAGCTGGGGCAGAAAAACCACCAAAATCCACCTACTACTACATCAAAACTTTTGGTGAATTACCTTTGGGTGATGGCCCACGTGTTGGCACAGATGGATCCATTGTGTGTATCTCATCCCCTTTCTTCTTTTCTGGACCAACGGTGGGTTTAGGCCTCATCTGCTTCATGCCGTGATAGGATTTGAGGCACCCTCCCCAATTTGACTTGTTGTTGTAATTGGAGATATAGATTCATGCATAGAATGTTGTTAATTTTAGATTACGTCATTATATGTAGTAGCAAATAGTTGCAATTAAATTTACATTTTTAGGCCAGATCCAAATAAGAAGTAGAAGAATAAACGAATTAGGAGAATAAAAAATAAATAAGGTTAGAAACACAAACCGAATTGTTCATTTGAAAATTGAATGAGTTAATTAAAAAAATCAACAACTAGAAGTCCTTCTGGATAGGCACCATTCTTCTAGTTGACTCGGTCACGAACATGAAGAAGACATATGATTTGTCTTACCAAAAAATGATGAACATGTTTGATGACGTGTATTATTAGTGCAACTCAGTGACCGTAGGAACTACCGTCTGACATATCGTGTTTCAAAAAGTGGAAGAAACTTGCTTTATACAGGAGAAAGTCTCCACAAAGCAACTTAGGAGAGACAACTAGAAGACTATGATTTAGGATTTTCATAACACTAATATGAACAATGACGACTGATGTTCATGAGATGTGTTTTACCCTAATGAACATAGTCTTAATAATTGTTACACAGATCAAAATCCTATTCTCATTTACATGCAATCACTCAATTGTTCATGTACAAATTTTGAAAAAAATTATGAGGCAAATACTTCCAATTTAGGATTAATATATCTTTTTGAGAAATAAACAATTAAGTAAATTAATAATTAATTACTTAGATGTATCCTAGTGCAAAAATATGATAGAATGCATTCCCACTACCCACAAGTCGAGCCCATGCTTGGCCTGACCAGTACATGCAAGGTGAGGCAAGGTAAGACGAGGCATGGCATGTGCGTGTACGTGTGTGTTGTGGTCAGCATACCCACCAAAGAGATGAGAATACTCTCCCCTACCACCCTTTGGACACTAGTGTCACATGTAATCTACATATAAGGACCACAAAAGTTCTAGGAGTGAGAAATATTGGATACAATTCTTCCTCATTTACACTAGACACAAAACTATATTTCCTCCATGTACTAGTTGCGTTGGGCTTAACCAATGCTAATTAAATGGCTTACAACCAAATATCTAACAATCCCCCACAAAGTCCAATGTGTAGTGTGCTCTACCAATCAGTCCTCCTTACCGTGCTTTTAGTAGATATTTTTTAGTTTGAATCCACTTGAGTTATCCAACTATGACCCCTACAGGAATCAGGTGAACACAAGTCTTGAACCCCAAACCTTGGATGAAAGAGTATATGTTGGTAACAACTCAATAAAGACATGGAAGAAAAGATATATGATGCATTAAGGCCATGCATACAAAAAATATATCATGACTGATATCATGGAACAACTCAATTCCCCTATTATGACCTATACAAAATTAGTCATTTAGTTGGAGTCTCCAAGGATGTATTGTTAACATCCTTTCCTAAGCCTTGATATCATTTAGAGACTAATCTTTTATTAATTTGCAGTCATGACACTAACAAGTTTCCCAGGGGATAGACACACAAATGCAAGAGGCATCAAATAAATTACATAGTGTCATCTAACTCACTCGATAGCTTGTTATTACCACATTGAACCCAATTTGTGGGATATGTACTCCATTGGGTTGGGTTGCTATATCCTTTGAGTAATAAGAGGTTTTAGTCCCATCCCCAACCTAGATTTCTCCACTAATGCTAGGGTAAGACCTTTAGTGAAAGGATAAGATGTATTATCTTTTGTACTGACATAGTCCATAGTCACGACTCTTTTACACACTAACTCCCTTATAGACGAGTCTTACTTGCATGTATCTACAATGTTTTTAATTGAACTTGGAACTCTTTATCTTATCTATGGTTGTAGTTCTATCACAATGAACTGAACTGGAATTACAGGAAGTGACTTCTTTACCATAGATAAATTAGACATAAGTCGATGTAGCCATTCATCACCCAATCTGGTTTCATCTAAAGCACACAACTCTGCCTTAAAAGTATCCTGAGTCAATATGGTATGTTTCTTATACCTCCAAGATATAGCTCCTCCTCCTGACAGGAATACATATCCTGAGACACCATTACTCATAGAGTTCATGGCAATCCAGCTTGCATCACTATATCCTTCGACCACGGAGAAGGATGGTTGCTATAATGCAGCCCAAGGGAACAAATTCCCTTGATATATCTCAAAACTTTCACAAGAGATCCTCAATGGGTTTTTTTGGGGACAACTAGTGTATCTACTTAACTTGATCACAACAAATACAATCTTTGGATGTGTGCAGTTATAAGATACAACAAACTTCCAGTAACCTAAGAGTATTGTCATTGAGACACTGGAACCCCAATATCATTCTTGAACAAGGCCTTGGATGAATCATATGGGGTTATAATAGGTTTACGTGATGTGTATTCAAACCTATCCAGAATCTTCTCAACATAGTAAGACTGAGAGAGAGTTTTACCATTAGTAGGCCTTGTAATTTTCAACCTTAAAATCACGTCAGTGACACTCATATCCTTCATCTCAAATTATCTACACAAGAATGACTTAGTCTTGTTTACTACGATCATATCAGAACCAAACAACATGATATCATCGACATATAAGCATAGCAAAGTGAATCCATCATTGACGATTCTATAGTAGAGACACTTATCAAATTCATTAAAAACAAAACAAAATAATGATATTACAAAATAAAACCTCTCATGACATTGCTTAGGGGCTTGTTTCAAGCCATATAATGACTTAACAAGTTTACATGCTTTAGACTCATTCCCACAATCGACAAATCCCTCAGGTTTTTCCACATATATCTATTTCTGAAGATCACCATGTAAGAAAGTGATCTTCACATCCATCTGATGGATATATAGATTATAAGTAGAAGCCAATATTGTAAACACTCGAATTGTGGGCATATGAGAAACATGAGAATATGGAACAAAATAATCTATTTATTACCTCTGTGTGTAACCCTTATCAACTAACCTAACATTATACTTATTGATTGTCCCGTCTACATTAAGTTTCCTTAAAGATATGTTTGCATCCAACTATAGAACAACTGTGGTGCAAATCCACTAATTCCCAAGTTCCATTCGAGACAATTAATCAGATTTCATTGTTAACGACTTCTTTCCAAAACTTAGCTTCTACAGAATCCATAGTTTGTTTAAAAGAAATAGGATTATCTCCAATATTATAAGTGAGAAACTCACTTCCAAAATCCTTGGATTTCCTTGGCCATTTACTTCTTATTGGTTCAACCATTTATTCAGAGTCATCAGATTAAAAAATATCTTTTTCCGAGTCACCCTCCACATTTGTCATCCTTTTCACATTCTCAAGAATGGAAGTTGTGATGAGTGAATCCTCTTGAGATACTCCATTGGGAACACCTAATTTCATGGGAAACACATCCTCAAACAATGTATCATCACATAATTCTACAATTTTATTGACCTCAACGCCTGAGATTTCAGATTTTGCAACCAAGAATCTATAAGCATAATTTGTCTCTATGTTATCCAAGAAGATGACATCAACCATTTTTTATCTCAATTTCTTCCTTTTATGTTTAGAGACAAGTACCTTAGAAAGGCATCCCACACTAAAAGATATTGGAGACTCAATTGTCTCTCTCCCCATAACTCAAACAGACTACTTTCTACATATTTATCAGTAACTTTGTTTTGAATATGGCAAGTCATATTCAAAGCTTCCCCCACATGAAGTTGGGTAGACCTAAAGTTTGGAGTAAAGAATTGGCCATATCTACCAGGGTTTATTTTTTACGTTTTGCAATCCCATTAGATTTAGGTGAATAAGGAGAGGTAAAATCATGACTGCACTATGGAATTGACAAAATTCCAAGAACAAGTTTGATGTGTATTTTCCTTTCCAATAAGACCTTAATCACATAAGTACTTTACTAGTTTGAGTTTCAAATTCTTTCTTATAAAGTTTGAATTTAACCAATACCCCACCTTTACTTTTAAGTAAATAGACATAATAGTATTTACTTGCATTGTCAATATAAGTTATGAAATAACAATTTTGATCCCTAGTAGCAATTCCATTAAATTCATAGATGTCAGTGTGCACTAAATCCAATATTTCTGAATTCCTATCACATAATGAAAAGGCTTCGTAGGAAATTTATCTAGTACACATACATTTATTATTACTAATGTTGTATTTAGGGATTAAATTCAGATTATCATATTTTTCATTGAGCCAATATTGAGATGCCCCAAATGTATATGCCAAACATCAGACGATACAAGATTCATACATACATAACTATTACCATTCAAATTTAAAATTATATTTAAAACATGTTCAACAAGAATCTTAAGTAAGTTCTCCATATCACATAGATACCCCTTGCTAAAAAATAAATTATCATGAAGGCGAGTAATAATAGCTTTACTACATTTGCAATCTATTCTAAAAGCATCATTAACTAAAATTGTGCCACTAAAAATATTGCATCATATTGATGGAACATGTCTGACTCAATGAAGCATCAAAACCTTTCCGGATAGAAACTTCAAGTCCAACCGTCCTTTTACTTTGACTTTTATAATGCTAGAATTTCCCAAAGTCATTAATCGATCTTTGGAGGTCGTGTAAGACGCAAATGTGGACTTGTCAACACAAACATGAACATTGGCCACCGGTTTCAACTATCCAATATAGAGGTTCAAAATAGAAGAAATGCTAATTTATAAACATGTACCGATTCTTGATGTTCAAAGATGAAATCATCATGTTGACCAAAACCTCCTTAGTTGCAGATGTGGCACCTTTTTTGTCCTTCTTTATTGGACAGTCCTAGTTCCAGTGGCAAACCTATGCACGAAGTCCAATAAGGTTTATTTTTCGGTTTCTTCTAGATCTTCGCCTTAGGCTAAAGTAAATTCTTTGGTTTCTTATCCTTGTTCTTAGCAGTAGTAAAACTGATACTAGGACTAATATCAGTGGGTAACTAGACAAACTTCTCTTTCAAGTTCTCTTCTTGTATATTTATGTCCATTATGAGATCATTCATTGACACGTCTCCTTTGGCGATGATTAAGATTTTTGAAAATTGCAATGATTGACATCGTAACAAACTTTTTACAAAGTTTCATGCCCGTATCTTCGAGCTCCGCACCAAGAGATGAAAATCATATTTTTAATCGAAAACAAATTTATCCTCGACCATCAAAAACTTTAGAAATGTAGAAATATAATATTTTTAGTTCCCTAATTTTTCGTAATGTATTTCTTTTCTAAGACCCCCTACAGAACCTTGGATGTGGTAACATGCAACTTTGAGTATGAATCATAGAGTTTATGTTTAATACAAACAAAACCAACCTATGACACATGTTATCACCCTTCTTCTCGGTTGTAATTAAATTAGCATTATTAGGGACTGATTCGTCATGTTTGGGTTCATCTTTTACTAAATCCTTATCATACCCTACTATGTTTTGCCAAATTTACATTCTACTTTGCCAACGAGAAAAATTAGTTGTAGCATATTTTTTGGCATACTAGACGTATCAACTTTTATGCCAGAACCTTGAGCAATCATAGTTAACTAATGACATATATAGATTTTTTTTAAGATTGTTGTTAATTTTAGATTACATCATTAGATGTAGCAGGAAACAATTGCAATTAAGTTAACATTTTTAGTCCATATCTAGATCAGAAGAATAAACAACTAGGAGAATAAAAAATAAATAATATTAGAGACACATACCATATTGTGTGTTTGAGAAATGAACTAGTTACTGAAAGAATTCAGCGGACCACAATATTTTTTGATAGGCGTCATTCTTCTAGTCAGCCTGATCACTGAAAAAGATGTCTCGTTCATATTGACGACAAAATATGCAGACGTTTGATGATGTGCACTACTAGTGTAGCTCAATGATCATAGGAACCACCAACTGACATATTGCGTTTCGGAAGAGAGGAAGGAACTTGCGGACATACGAGAAAGTCTCCACGAAGCAACTTGGGAGTGATGGTTTGAAGACTCTGGTTTAGGATTTGTAAAACACTAATACGAACGCTGACAATTGATGTTCGTGAGATGTATTTTATCCTAATGACTCGAGTTTATTTATATCCTTACATGTACTAAAATCTTATTCTCATTAATACGTAATCACTCGATCTCTCTTGTACACGTTATACAAACACTTTCCAGTTAGGATGAATAAATCTGATATAAAATAATAATTAAATAAATTAATAATTAATTATGTAGTTGTATCCTACTGCAAAAAGAAGACAGAAGACATTCCCATCACCCACAACCCACAACATCAAGCTTGTGTCCGATCTGAAAAATTGAGGTGATAAACACTTTCCAGTTAGGACTAATAGATCTGTTTGTTTCTGGAAAAATATTTAATTAAATTAATAATTAATTGTGTAGTTATATCCTAGTACAAAAAGGAGACGGAAGACATTCCACAACCCAGAACCCACAACTCCGAGCCCAAGCCCGAGCCTAATCAGGCCAGGCGAGGTGTGACGTGACACCTGCGTGCGTGCATGTGTGTTGTGGTTACCATACCCACCAAAGAGGTGAGCATACTCTCTCCTAGGAGCCTTTAGACACTAGTGTCACATGCGATCATATATATGAAAACCACAAAAGTTCTAAGAGTAAAGAATATCAGGTAAAATTCTCCTCATTTGCACTAGACATAAACTACATTGTCCCTATGTACTACTAGTTGTATTATATTGGGCTTAACTCATATTAAATAAATGGCTAACAGCCATATATCTAACATTGACTGCATGAGGTTATAGGTTAAACTCCGCGGCTGCATGGAGGGATCTCTTGAACGTGCTAAGACACAAAATGAAGAAGGCTTTCTCGAGGATGGATGGCATGAGTTCTATGTTGTATCAGCCCTGATCGAACCCTTGTTGGTTGTAGCAAAACACGCAGGTTTGCTCTTTCTCATTCATCCTGCCGGGTCCAGGATGAAGAAAATCCCCTTGAGATTAAAAAAAAACCTTGTAGTGTAGCAGCGGTTAGCACGTCATTTTTTTACTTTCAATTTGGAGAGTACAAAGTAAACGCCCGCCAAAGGATTTAGAAAAATTCCAGGAAGGGAATAATTGATATTCTGGCTTGAAGACTTAAGGCGTCTAATGTGGTAGCTTAGGAACATTCTGATTCAACCGTTCCTTTGAAATTAAAATTTGCCCATGAAAGCCTACAAGCAGAAACTAGACGGTTGTATACACCTAACCATTTTTTGGCCGCTCTAACCCCTTTTTCTTCTGCTTGCATGTATGTGGCCACCACGTTCCAATAAACATCCACGATATAAATCTGAATAAAAAGTATCTCGCTACATACATGATTCACCCGAAGAAAAAAAAAGCACATAAATTAACTAAGTCGTTACGTTTTCAAACGTTTGAGCTTGATCAGTCATGATTAATAGAAAGGCACGCAAACCAGTTTATCGCCTAATCAGATGAGGATTGACGTCCACCTCCACCTACCATTGATCGTCGGGCGGCCGCAAACGAACTGTTGGAGTAGAGAAGGCGGAAATGAGTTGACGAGCTGATGCACGATTGCACGCTCGCAAATCTCAGTTAGTGGCTGATTACGTTTCAGCTGAATTCCGAGTCTCTGACCTCGGCGGCTATGTATATTGCGTAAGTGGAATTTTGAAGTCTTGGTGCGCATGGCACACGCGAGGATCGTGGAATAGTAAGCAGGTGGGCTTGCCACGAACAGTTGTGGTAGGAAATGTTGACATCGTAAGGCCATTAAAACGCAAGTCAGAATAGTCAAAGATCAGATCAGAGCCTTCCTAATACAAAAACATCCGAATGCAAATTATTGTTGTAGAATTGATTAATCCTAACAGCGATGGTTGGTAATAGTGTTGTTATCCACTACAAGTCTATAACCTAGAACAAACCTTGCGGGTATCCATGTTGTGTATGACATACTATTACGATTTTAGGATTAATGTTCAATAAATCAGTTGGATAAACTTTACATACGGTGTACATATGGTGTTACTAGAAGTTTTCCTTAACTTCCACCACAGAACACACCACTTTTTGCAGTTTTACTACATGGTTTTACACGTGGCTTATTCTATTTCAGACTTTCAACCATCCAGTACTGAAAGCACATATATCTCTAATAATTGAACATGTTTAATTACTTTGTATGATTGATTCTCTCACATTGGCAGTTAAAATTTAAAAATAGTATACAAGCCAAGCTCAATAAGATTTGTGTGTAGCTCAAGTTGGAATGCACAACCGTGAGGTATTTGCACGAGTCACAAATATATGGTTACTAGTTTAAACTAATCAATAAGCATAGACAATAAACAAAAAACATGACTTGGATAACACAACGGTGACTTGTGTTTGTTCTAAAAGTAGGGCTATGTAGATTCAGTGGCTTTTCTACCTCTTCGATGATCTTAAGTGGATATATGTCATGTCCATCGAAGTGTACTTTTGTTATTATGTTGAAGTATACATTTCAATGCATATTGTCCTAGTTACTCCATTTTCTATGCAAGATCTCACTATCTTGCATCCTTAAAGAACACAATAAAACGACAAGACAATCCCATCCATAATCTCCTCATTCGCTTATCACAAAAATGAAATTTTTATGCCATCATCTTTATTATGAGGAGGGTATTCATCTCTGCTATGGAAATAAACTATTGCTCAAAAGAACTATGTATTGAGGGAGACTCTAACAATCCACAATTGTTAACACTATCCATAATAACGAACTACAACACAAGAGCTATAGTTCAAAATGAGACACTTAGGTATTTATTTTCTAATTATATTGTGATATAAGAACTATTGTTAGGAGAATTGTAATATGCACTAATTTTATTCTCAATGTGAAGTATTTGAGAAAATTTTAATGCTTTTCAATGAATAATCTAATAATTGTGTGATAATAAATGTTAACTTCTACCTTCCTTGTGGGAAAATCATCGACCTAATAGTTTTTCTATCACTTATTAGAAATCTTTCTTAAATAGCATAATCAATGTATCCTTGAAATCATCAACATGGAAACGTTTGTTCTATTTATTTTAGGAAGTGTTCAAATATCGAGTATGAAAGCATCTCTTTATTTATGCATACATTAAAGGGTAAGCAAAGTTCTAGCTGCAATGCTTATCAAACTCATCTACTGCTATGTGTATTTGTATGTAATACAATGAGAATGTACTTTTAGTCCGGAGTCTATTCATCTTAATCCCTTGTAAAAATATGAAACACATTTACTTGAATGTAACACATGACCTTCCCTTCATCCAACTTGAAGGTGACCAAACAACATGGCATAACATGACCTATTCTATTGACTATATGTATGTGCGTTTATTTGTACAATAGAGTTTCTAGTAAGAAATGTTTTACTCATTTAGCCTATTCAATATACAAATCATGTCTTTTTAACAATTACTATATCAAAATATGAAGCTGGAATAGGATATCTAAGACATAATCATTTATTGCTCAAAGCCTAACTCCAAATGACTATAGAGTCAATGACAATAGGACCTAGGTGTCCATCCCTACCATGGAATTATCAAAGAAAGAATGTAGAAGTGTAAAACTTAGCATACATGAACAAATAACAAGATAGAGGCACCAATCATGATCTCAACATTTGACAAGTATATTAATAACAAAATTCTTTAATACAAGATTTCAATTACAAATATAGATTACATTTATTTAAGTTTGCATATGTAAACTAGTTAGGATCTTACAACAAGCACACTTGAATATATGCTCACAAGCCATCAACTCCCAAGCTATTTCTGAACCTAAAACGTAAGTGAAACATGCAGGTCAACACAAGGTGTTGAGTACATGTCAGAAAGGTACATATATATAACCTTTGCATGATTTGAAAAGTTTTGCAGAATGAAATGAATAAAAAATAAATGAGACCATTGCTCAGAAAAGTTATATTTCATGTTTTAGTCAATTTATATCAATTATACCAACAATATCATATATCATTAGGCCTTTTACCAGCTTCCCATTGGCGAAGTTCATGAGGGTGATCAAGAATAGCTAACCCCATTTGTAAAGGACCTCATATCCATTTCCAAGAGCTAACCATTATATCAGCACGGTCCTCCCTATCTTGACAACTCAAGTAAGATGCCCGACCTTGTGTCCTTACCCCTATTATATGCAGGTGCACAAGGTTTGTATTGTGGAGTTCTATATTATGTGTTCAAGTTTTTGAATCAATGCGACAAAACATGAAGTACAACACTACAATACTACATGATAGTATTTGAATAAGTAATAAATCATTCATACATATCAAGGTTCAAGTGAAAAACCTATAGTCACATAATTATTTAATGCCCATACCTGATTTAGTGATTTCTTTATTAATCTTGACCATCTAGATCATAGACATAACCTGATTAAGAACATGATCACATGCATGTGTTAGATTCTTATCTCTAACTCTAGGTAGTTCCATATTAAGGTTAGGTTAGTTCATTAGTGTATCCTCATATGTATTTATCTTATTATTGTACACTTAAACTTACTGATTCACTATTCTAAATGAATATTATTACTATAAATATTATATTTCAAAACTTCATTATATCAATTAACCTCGATGTTAGATATGTTATAAAGATTGAGATTTCATGTCACATTAGGGGCCATGATCATGTAACATGTATGAGATGCATCATTCTTATCTCAAAATTCCATACACTATTTAGGGTAGTAATATGATGCTAACATCGAACATGGCATGTTTGATAGATTATTGGCATATTTATAGTACTTTGTTTAAAGGTTATTAAGTCCAAAATTAAGGTTTGACCATTCTTGGCCTCATATTGATCATAAACACATTATGATATTTTTCTAGTAATCAAGAGGTTGTTATAGGATCTTAGTTCAAATTTTATATTTTTCTAATCATTAATCCAATTTAAAGTATTAAATTCATGTTTGAAGCAACTAATGGCATTTTAATGTAGAAGTCTCGTAAATGTTTAATATTATTCAAACTAGAGTTTACAAGTTATCAAGTCCAAAATTATGGTTTGACCATTCTTGGCTTCATACTGATTCTAAACACATTATGATATATTTCTAGTGATCAAGAGGTCATTATCGGATACTAATTTGAATTTTAAAATTTTCTAGTCATTAATCCTTTTTATAGTATTGAAACAAGGTTTAAAGTAATTAATTGCATTTTAATGCAAAAGAGACAAAAATGTTCACGTTATTTAAATCATATTTTACAAGTGTCTTATAAACACCTTTGGGGTTCTAATATGATTTTCTGAGAAAAACATATCAATCGTATGTTATTGATTTTATAATTTGTACTCTAAAACATACATTATATTGGAAGTTTCAAATCATGTGTAAAAGAGTAAATAAACATATATGAGATACATTCATGTAAAACTAGGCATTTTTGGAAATCCAAGGGTGTATTTTAGGCATTTTTAGGCCATGGGAGCTAATTTTTAAGCTATTTTATAAGATCAACATTAGAACTAAGGTATATAACATCATGAATAAAATGGGGTCGTCATATCCATGGCTTAAAAGACTAGATGCGCACCACATGGACTGGGGGTCATGCTGGTTGAGAAATCTGCCATAACCATTCTCGAGACTCTAAACATGGTCAATGGTGGATCCTACTCCCACTCATCTCCTCAACTTCGTGTGATGCCTCACTATTCATGTATGTGCACTGTCAAGAGTAGAATACCTAGAGGTAGGTGAGGGTGCTCAATTTCCCTCTCACAGGTGGAATGCAAGCTCAGAGCTTTGTCAGGTTCATGGTGTGTGCCTCTTCAAGATATCCTCTCCTTTCTTCCCTTCTCTTTCTCCACCAGAGCCTGCTTCATGCGACACCCATGGCAAACACTTCTAGGATATCAAGCGGTGCCTCTGCACTGTCAAGCAAGATGGAAAGTTAATCAGAGTTGTGCCTCACCCTTTTTCATATCCAAGAGTCCTCGTCTTCCTCCAAAACTTATCTAGTTCTGTGGGACATTGAGATTGTCGCCTGCAGTCTTGAATTCCTAGCTATGGTCATGGTGAGTCATGCAGTACCTCTCGCCGCCTCCCTCATGCTCACCATTGCCCACCCTTGTTCCTCTACTCAGGAGCACATCTTCTTCGTGGGAAATAGGGAGAGCAATTCCTATACATTTTCTCCTTATTACAATGAGTTTCAATGAGGTCCCTCCTTGCACAACTAAGCCAATAATAGAAATGGTTGTGTTGGCTTAAATGCACAAGTTTAAATATTTATAAACTCAAACACTATCCCGTAATTATATGAATGTGTGTAGTATTATTGAGATCGTCCAAGGAGTACGGTTTTGTTAGGCGTAAGAGTACTAAACTTCAACAATCCAAATCTTTTGAACATGAGAGGTTTTCTTTTGCTAACTAATCAATCAAAAGGAAACAAACTAGAACAAAAATTATTTCTATTAAGGATCAAATTGGTTTGGGGATGCTTGAGAATACAGCTTCACATCCATATCATAACATGAAGAACAACGATGATCGACAATGCTAGAAATTACATAAGGGAGGTTTGTATCCTACACACACCTCTCGATAGTGTAGAATAGTCCTAACTTTGTATACCACTCTCGTAGATATACTAAAATTCAAACTATAAACCTTTCCCCCCTACAAATCCCAACCACTCCCATGGTCAAGGTAATGCATCTAAAGAACATCTCCTTACTCTTACGCATATCTTCCCAGTTTATACAAAGAGCAAAAATCAAACATACAAAGTGGTCAACAAAGCATGTAAGAATAATTAAACACCGATGAACCTTAGATCAATGAAACAAATAGCATTATACTAGTAAATATACGTTCTTTGCACATGTTAATTTTAATAAAGTGTTGTTTGGCATCACATTAGTTAAAATTTGACCTTTTTATATTATGTAATTTGTATGAAAATGGTAGGAATAATAAATTCATAACTCCATATCATATTTTAAAAACACATTTTTAAAATTGTAGGTCTTTTGATGTAAGATTTCAAATTTTTTATAGTCAGGTGTATCAATAAATATTCATTATGATTAATATGATTTCTATGATACTATTTACTATTATGCTTATTTAGTGTATCAATAAATATTCAAATTTTATGATATTGAATTGACATTAAATACTCCATGTGGCATGACTATCTATGCAGTCTGCTTCGTAAATAATGATTCACTTTGACATTTTTTTGCTTTTTAGATTACATTTATATGTCACAAGTATATTGTAAAATAAAATTATTTTATCACATAAAGTAAATATATGTCTGTATTGATTTTGAAGTAATTATAAAGTATGATATTCAGATCTCCATAATAAACTTTTCAAAAGATATAGCATGAGGTATAATAAAGTTCATTGATGAATGTGTAGACAAGTGTGAACATGGTAAGTAATATAATGATTTCTGTATCACTCTTTTAGTTCAAATTATTCAACCTAAGTGCAGTTATATGTTAAGTTGAGCTCTTAAATATATTCTTTATAAAAAACATGTTTTCTAATCAATTAATACTTATTATGTAATTTTGTATTACATGTACTATAACTTATGCTATTATAGTGAATGATTAAATATTTTGTAGAAGTGACATGTTGTTATAAAATTTTAATGAACTTTTTGAGAGAGAACATTAGTTTGACAACCATACAATTGGTATTTTCCCAATGAGGGTGATTTTTCAACTATAGAACTATAAACCTTGATGTTTGATCACCATTGTCCAAATCTACCAAACAAACATTAACGAGAACATATTAAAAGAAAGAAAGAGACAATACATGGTGCAATGACCTTTTATTTCAAATTGACAAAGCTTGTTTATCATGAATATTAGATTTGACCATTGATCATCGTAATGAACACGCTATTCTGTTCATTATAAGTATTGATTGCACCATATGTCAATAACAGAACATGTAAATTTCTATACAATATTATATTAATAAAAAAGCCAAATAGGTATCTAAAACACTAATGGATATTAATTTCACATGGTTTCACATTGAAATATCTTAATTATGGCATCATGTTGTGACGAAATGTTCAAAAAATAAAATGATCATGAAAATCGATTTATTTACTTGCAAACTATTAGTAGAAATACAATATAATTTAAATTTCATATCATTGAATTCATAAAAATTTATTGAATAGGAAATGGAGAAAAAGGAACATGTATCACAACTTATATTAGCCAGAATTATGATTCCTTCTAACATAAATATTAAGGGATCATATGCACATGGGTACAACATATTGAACATGTTTCAAAAATAGATCATAGAAATTTAAATGTTGGTTGAGCTGGCCTATAAGCGATCATGTTGATGATTCATTCAAGATAATTGAATAGAAAAATTTTATAACAATTGAGGAGTGTGCAACTTGGTTTTTTACTATTGATATTGCATTACAAAATATAAGTAGACGTGCCTAGGTAATGGATTATAATTACTCTAGATTTGGCAAAGGCCTGCAACAAATTATAGTTGACTCAACAAATCATCTGATAGTGTTAAATTGATGCATGATCTAAGATTTGGAAGGAAATTATGGAAGGGTTGTAGCAGTTCGTTTGATAAAATGATAATCCAAATCTATGACGAAGGCTTTGAATAGCCAATTTGCAATAAAAGTAATTACAATAATGAATATATTTTTTTGAGCAATGCCATTGGAGTAGATGAGTATTTCAGGTACAAAGTGAGGATGATGAGTATTAAGGATAAGTAGCACGGGGTTACTTGAGATGGTATGTGCATGTGAAATGCAAACCGTCAAACAAACTTTTTAACAATATCATTGAAACATGCATAGTTAAAAGAAGGAGGGAGATGCCACAATCAGTTTGGGAAGAGCTTATTTTGAATGTTTAAAACCACCAGTCAAACTAAGTCCATAATATAGCTGATTAGAAAAATAATAATTATATAGATGACACCAACATGGTAGAGATTCTTATTTAGATGATGATGAGTTACGTTGGAGAGGAAATGGTTCTTTATGTAAGGGAAAGTGCACAATCTAATATCACATACAGGACATTCCCTAATTAATATGTTGCATACATGATGTCAGCGACTATAATACTAAACATAAAGGATATCGTGAGTGCTCCATGTCCACGTACCAGTCTATAAGAAAATTAGCTATAATATCCATAAAAAAGATTCTGGATTTAATTTTGGAACCACATTCGTAAACTGACTAACAAACTTGAGCGAGACTACATTTTGTATGTACTTTTACTTGTTTACAAGAGTCCTTGTTAAATGCCAAAACATAGAGGATGGGACATCAAACCTTGTGGGTTTGAATAAAGAAGAAAAAGTGCATAGACTGTTTAAACAAATAAAAAAAAATTAATCTGGAAAGTATTGATCATACCTACTTCTATCTACAACAATTCATGAGCTAGTAACTTGATGTTGAATTCCAATGGTCGTTAAGATAGTCACATTAAGAAAAAAAGGAAATATTGACCACTTAAGTCATGATAATGTAAAATCTCCATGATGGACGTGGTTGAATGTTTGCTAAGAAAACAAGAGGTCATAATAATTAACATCTATACAAAGAAGAACTACTGCAAATTTTTCAAACGGACAAAATAGATGTCTACTTATTAGCATTGGATAA
The DNA here is from genome assembly GCA_963693085.1 of Alisma plantago-aquatica. Classification (NCBI taxonomy): domain Eukaryota; kingdom Viridiplantae; phylum Streptophyta; class Magnoliopsida; order Alismatales; family Alismataceae; genus Alisma; species Alisma plantago-aquatica. The sequence goes on along the minus strand of OY856410.1, from coordinate 1,004,418,025 downwards.
TTACATATATACATTTTACAAAAAATAAATATGTGATTTTTTATAGAAATTAAATTTGTGGTTTCAAGAGAACATACAAGAGCGCCAAATCAATATAGAGAGAGAATATTGCATGTTGCAATTAGTAAAAGTATAACTTTCATCAGATCATCATAGAACCTCATGTGCTTTATCATAGGGGTACCAAATGTATGAATACCATAACTGTTGACTTTGAGGGAGAAACTAATGATAGTTTCTGGAATCATGTTTGCAAAAGGCTGACGAACGTTTAGGGTATAAATTTGATGCAAAAAATATTATCTTCTTGAATAATATTGTATTGTCTTCTTATATTCGAAACGAATTTCACAAAGTTGTTGCGCGGTGCTATAGTGATGCAAAACCAAAAGGCTTGACGTCAGGGTTTGATAAATATTATCCAATTCTATAGTGATGTAAAACCAAAAGGCTTGTCGTTAGGGTTTGATAAATTTTGGCCAGTAACTCTCTTCACCGAAGACCAATATTTCTATAGGCAGTCAGTCATAAATGATTTACTAATTGTGTTGTTCGCCGGTCTGCTTCAATTTTGAATAAATTTTTGATAGAGAGATTAGTGTCTATATGACTAATTCCCCTAGTTCCATTATGTCTAATGAGTAATGCTTGTGTCATTTGCCAAAGATACTCACAATAAGGAGACATGCATTGGCAAGAAGTAACATACAAGTAGACCCTGTCAAAGAAAAGATAATTGCATATATTTGCCGTTATGAGAGACCTATAACTACGAACGCCAGAAACTAAGATATACCAGTGATGGAGGAAGACCCTATCAAAAGGAACTTCATACCTTTGCCCTAGGAGAGAACTGGTGCTACGGAATGCCAGAAAATGAAATATACATCTCTCTAGGGACTATGCGACATCAATAGTCGGCTGATTAATTTCACTCGCACAGTTTCACAAAAATAGGACTCTATCAGACGGGATGGAAACGATGCATCGATAGTGGGATGATTTCATTGACAGAGTTTCACTAGAGTAGGGCTCTATCATACATGACAGAAATGATCCTTCACATTTAGTATGGTAATAGTAGATATGAAATTTGTGTTCAACAATTTTATGACATGGGAGTTAATCTCCCATGTCCAAGAACTAGAAATCTACTCGTCCATGGCTATAAAAAGTAGATACAAATAGTAGTAAGTAGTGGTTGACATTATAATAGAAGCAAATAAATTTGGATTTCTATGGAAGAAGGAATATAGACTTAGAATTCCAGTCAAAGAGTCATAAATCTATCTTTGCTACTGGAAACTCTCCAGAAAGCTTCACTTCAGAGTGGAGAGAAGAGAACGGCGAAGATCCTTGCTGCAATTGTTGGAGGAGGAAGAAGTTTCCCTCCTGAGAAACCAACTTTTCTCCCTTAAAACGCCTCCAACTCCTCCTGGGTTTCCCTTGCTTGAGTAACACTCCGAAATGTATGAAATAGTCTGTGGTATGTGTGTTGAAATGGCTTGAGGTCGTATATATAAGTGTGAGGTAGTTCAATTCGCGTTTGAGTGAAATATATTGGTCACACGGCGTGTCTTTTATAAGACATGACATGTCTTATGCGTAACTGAAGTCTGGATTGAGTTCTGGAAAGTTACACATGTGTCTTTAATAAGACACCACGTGTTGCTACAAATCTGGGAGTTCTGGGTTCCATTTTTAGACTAGGACACATGGTGTATTTATTAAGACACGGGGTGTCTTTTTCTGGACACATGGTATCTTTTGTAGTTTCAACAACAATGATTTTCTGAATGTCTAGACGATTGAAGAATGTGTTGATGGATGTTATGATGGCGTTTTCTCCCCATTTTGATGCCATATTATTGTACTTACAAACCAAACCATAGATCAAGTAAAGTTAATAATAAAGTAGAAAATATAGCATGATTAAGAGTGATTATTGGATAAAAATTATTTGGAAATATAACAAAAAGTGATCCAAAATATGATATAAAATAGGCGCATTAAATTCCCCTATGCTTAAACAATTGCTTGTCCTCAAGAAAAAATAGCATCAAAACACAAATGAAGGAATTATCAAGTTCATGCATAGATCAAATGAAATGAAAGATGTGTATAAGACCAAACCAACCATGATCGACATGTTTATACTCATAGCCATCAATTCAACTTCAACGCCCAAGAAAGAGATTTTTAGTTCAAAAGGGTTGGTCAAAATTAAATGAATCAATCAATTAAACAACACTCGATAGAATTGGATGACAAAGCCAAACAGTTAGTGGATGTGTAACTCAAACTCTCAACTATTAAGGATACAAATGATGACATCTTAGTTAAAATTAACAATTTTAGTTGTGCTCTCCTTATTTCCCAAGAATGATATGGCAATGGATTATATGTTCCAATACTCGGTTACTAATGTAGGCTTATGCACACATGGAGTGCCAATTGGGGTATTTTACCCTCTTGTAAGACATATCACATAACCATCATGGCCAGATCATACTTACACTAGTCTATCATGATATATGGGTAGTTTAGCCATCTTTTATGGGGTATGAGGGTGAAATAAGCAAAAAGAAATTTTAAAAATTTTCCACGACATATGTGTAATGGAGTGGACTTTTAGAATCCTAAATGTCCAATGACACAAGTGAATCATGCATGTTGAGTTATTTTGAGAATCCCAAATGTTTTAGTAATGTTGGAGTGTTGATCGAGGTTTATATAACGATTAAGATTACTAAGTTTATGCCTTTTTGAGGTATTTAACTGATTGGTCATATAGTTGAGTTATGGTACTAAATTTGAATAGGTTGTGCCTTTAGGTATGATAAAGTTGTGGTTAAATTTATATGGAGTTTAGAGCATCATATACGAAGCTATTTAGGTTTGGAAATGTGTAATGGTGTGCATTACTGATGGTTGATCGATCAAGTTTAATACACATGCGATGTCAGACATCATGTGCGTGAGCCACAGATCGACTAAGTGGATGGACCGCAAACCTTTAGATTGCCTAATTGAACGACTCTAGTTTTGCCTTCTTTGTAGCAGTAGATATGGCAGTGACCATCCACGACATGGTGGCATGTAGGACGTGGTCTAAGAGGGGTGAAATAACTGGTCGTTTATCCTCCACTTAACAAAACGGTTTTGTAGTTTTGATCCCTATCATGGAGAGATGAGGAAGTTCCCACCTCTCAGTCCTCCCTGATTCCCAACACAGCAGAAGGGAGATTACACCTTCTTTCCCCCACCACAACATCTGATGACGACGAGCTCACAGGTGATGAGCTCTAGAGATGAACTAGGAGCCCACCGTAGTTGAGTAGGTCCTCCTGGCCTTGGCACAACCTGAGGAGGCATTAATACATGTCGAGGAGGACGATGACCCTACCTAGTGCTTGCCGGAGGAGGAAGCTACCATAGCACACTGCCTCACTCAGCAGCAAGGAGTCTCAGGCACTGGAGAATAGAGGAATGGCTTCACATTGGGCGTGACCGACTGCAGATTCGACCCGAGAGGTCGAGCAGACGATCGGAGGAGTGTGATTCCTTGCTGGAGTTGACCACAACGGCGGTGCACCATGGCGGCACAGACCCAGACACCAATGAGGAGGATGGACTACAAGTTCAGCCTTCTCAACCGAGTCTTGGTCCTGTCCATGGGTGGAGAGCTCATAGATCTATAGCTATGGAAGATACAGACCACGGAGGAGAACCTCACCGTAGTGGCAATGAGTAGATGCGGGCAGAGCACTAGATGTTTAGCTGTAGACATGAGTGTTCAGCGGCGCACTAGATGATCAACCGAAGATCTGGGCAGTAGGTGATGGCCAGGAGCATGTGTCTGCTCGCTCACTGAGGGCAGACCAGGCGGCGGCGGCTGTGGTACGCAGGCGTAGCGTCGTGCGGCAGATCACGGAGTTCGCATTGTGCGAGATCGGGAGAGAAAGACACCGGGCCACATCCTTCTTAAACCGGTTGACCCAATCATAAAGCCAGCAAATAAACCAACCTATATTCATAGGTGAACCGACGACTCACTTGAAAACCAACAGCAGAAGCACACCCACAAAGTGCTATGTGGCAGATGACGATTGGTCGAAATGGTGAATCCATTCATAAATGTTCAGTTCTTTTATAAATCACAGAAAATGGATCGTTTATCGAAAAAATACAAGGTACCAAACTTCTCAGAAAAATGTGTAGAATACATTAGAATGATAATATCATGATTTTTTATGCTTAAAACACTATGATATCATGTAAGATGATTTACACTTGTTTCATGAGTAATAAATATCAAGTGATGGCCTAAAATTATGAGAAAATACCACTAAGTCACAAATCATATCTTTAGTCCATCTGATGTCAGTAATCATGATGTTGATACAAAAAATCTTGTAATTTACTCTATATGTCTATTTAGGGCTAATAACCCTAAATAAAATGCAATAAATGCCTGCATGCTCAATAATTGCTAAAATTTATAGAGTAAGCTCATATTAGTATATGGAAATCCAATTTTAAGTATGAGATCATGATGATGCATAGAATCCCTGTTATATTAAGATGAACCTTGAAACATGTGATGAAACCCTAATTTAAGTTAATAATGTAATCTAAGGTTAATATATATAAATAATGATATGGAACCTGATATTCAGATTATGTATCCTAATCTAGAACATAATATCAGTAACATAAATCCCACATAAGGATGAAGATAAGACAAGTAATAATGTATATAACATAATGATCTAAGGGAAACCCTAATGAACACGACTAGGGTTAAGATGAGATGTAAGAAGATGAGAACCTGATAGTTATATATGATCTTGTCTTGATCAAGTTTAGAAAAGATATAGAGGACATCAGGAATATGGTTTAGAATGATCTATCTCTTTGGAAGGTACGCCATTACTTCTTACTAGGATTATTATACAACATGCTTGTGTTATATGTGTAGTAAAATACTTGGCATATGGTATTGGATGAAATGATTGTTCTTGTATGATATCTTGCTTGAATTTCCATACTTATGGCTATGAACACGTGAAACATAAAATATCTGATCCATCATATGATAGAACTAAACTCTTTGGTAGTACAGTGCATTGAAGAAACATCAAAGCCCTTGGTGGCAGATGTAACATCAAAGCCCTTGGTGGCAAGATGTAACATCAAAGCCCTTGGTGGAAAATGTACGAGTTATATGACATGGCCTAAAAACATCAAAGCCCTAGGGGCATATGTACGAGATATATGATGGAAATGTGATTAAAAATATGTGTTCTCTTTTATTATTGAATATCTTTGTGCAAGTATACTCTTTTCTTATATTTCTTTATACCTGCCAAGTATTAGTTTTATCTTATTGCCAATATATGATGAGAGGTATATAAAAGACACGTAGGCATAATCAGTACAATATTCTTGAATATTGTGCTGATGTGTACCGCATGTAATCTTTTGTTTAGGTTTTGGTTACGCTCTTGAAGATTCAGGGATAGTTGAGAGTTGTGTGGTGAGCTGATGTACAGGTGGACTTGTTGTCTTAAGATCCTGTAGTTTAGAGGTAGTACATGTATATGTATAAGTTTCTTGTTCAATATGTAATATCAAATGTTGTAACAATTCATGTTGTAATTATATGTTGAATGGTGAACATGTGTGTATGGTTTTATTATTGTTCATGTACATGTGCTACTGATTGTTTCCTTCTAACTCCCTTGATTTTCTTCTTCTTAGCCTAGTGTGGGGTGTTTAAATTGGGATTCTCGCTGAGGTGAGGGTTTCAATTTAGACGTCGCACATCAGATTAAGTTTTAGAAAATCCGGGGACGTCACAATATGAGTGTCAATAAAATTGCAACATTAGCTAGATTTCCTGCATTTTTTTCGAAAAAAATTCACTGAAAGAGTGGTTGAAAAAACACTAAGATGTTGGAAAGGGCATCTCATAGTCTAAATGATGTTGTAAAGTTGATTTATTCACAAAAAATTGAAACCATTACATGTTTTAAGCAATCAAGGATGTTAATGGTGAATGTTCATGCTAGAAGGATAAGCCAAAGTTAAGCACATGTTGATGGCCAAAAGTTTTCATTTGATTAATGCATGCCTACAATTTCTATAGATTATATTTCTCTCTAAAAGAGTACAATCAGTTAAGCATAGGAGTTCAATCCACATACAAAAGATGGGTCTCAAATCAAACTGGATTTTCCACAAGATGAATAGAAACTAAATGCAACAATTAAGAAAACAATGATAAAAGAAAAAAAAACTACACTACACTATTGGTCAGTTGCTTTCCCCCTAATCTTAAATTTGTAGTGTCCTCATTGCATATAAGAAACTCAAGAGGATTGCAACCGGATACATGTCATGGTGAATGATCAAGAGGGAGTTCTAGTGCTTTGATTTGAGGCTAGAAATTGTTGCACCATAGGTCTGTACCTCTTTGTTAATGTATTGTTAATTTGGGACAAAGATATATGCTTATAATTTGCTATAGGAATAGGCTTCTGGACATATGTGTTCTTTGTTCCATCTTTCAATTCATCAAAATAACCAATATTGGAGTCAAAGAGAATGTTCTCATCACCAAGTCTTGTATGAAAGATGTGTTGCAAGGGGACACTTGACTTTTTTGAAAAATCATCATGTGGAGCAAGCATTGATTTCTTCAATTGAGATTCATTATCATTGCTTACATTGGAGTCAAAAACATCATATGATATTGTCTTTGATGGTGAAGAAGATTCTCCCACAACAGCTCCACTTCTCAAGATAACTTACATGAATGTCTCCCTTGAACTCATCTATGGTTGGTTAGGCAAGGAACCAGAAGGTTCTTTTTGATTGGTAAGAACTAGTTGAGCAATTTGATTCTCCAAAATCCTAGTGTGAGTGGCAATTCCCTTAGAAGAAAGTTGTGAAATAGCATCCTTTAGCATCTCCCTTTGTTGATGAAGCTCATCATTTTATTGAATTTGAGTTGAGACAAAGATCTCAAGTATGGACTCCAAACTCAGCTTCGACTGTAAATATTGTTGGTGTTGGATAAAATCACAACTGACATTGTTGTTGAGCTCTAGTATCTCTTCAAATTGTGATGGTGTGTCAAAATATGAAGAAGGAGTATGTCCTAATACTCTACGTGCATCACAAATTACTTCAATTACTTTTTTGTATAAAATAGAGCTTGAAGAAGAAGTTTGACTGCTCCACTCAGGACTCCACTAGCAATGATTAATTTCCATATCTTCAATAATGGCATAGGGGTCCCTATATGATTTGTTCATTAGAGCACCATTTGCAGTAGCATCGATAAATATTCTGGTATTGTAGAGTAAGCCATTGTAGAAAGTTTACAATAGAAGCCAGTTTCTTAAACCATGGTGTGGACAAAGATGTTGAAGGTCTTTGAACCTTTCCCATGTGTCATACATTGTCTCTCCATGCCTTTGAGAAAAATTTATGAGTTGAACCCTCAATTGTGCGGTCTTGCATGGTGGAAAGTATTTGTCTTAGAAAACTTTAAGGAGTTTGTCCTAGATGTTGATGGAGTTTCTTAGCAAAGAACAGAGCCACACCTTGGCTCTATCTCTCAAAGAGAAGGAAAAAAACAAGACAAAATGCATCAGTAGGACTACCATCTATCTTGATAGTGCTAAGATATTGTAAAAATTCAACTATGTGGAGGTTCGGATCCTCCATTTGCGTCCCTCCAAACTGGTTATGTTGTATCATCGTTATAATTGTGGGGTTGATAGTAAAGTCATTTTCCTCAATTTGTGGGATAGTGATAGCCCCATTGATTTTTATAGCAGTTGGAATAATGAAGTCCTTTAGGGGATGATCATCTTCCATGATTTGTTCTTCTTGTTGGGCTGAGGAGGATGGTGGTTAAGACATTGGTGATGATGGTTGTGAGTTTGTCAAATATAATTAAGGTTCACTCCTCCTTGCTTTTTGAAATTTGTTAATAATGTTCTTAGTTTTAGGGTCTATAATTGTGGAAGGTTCAAGATCCCTTTTGGATCGTGGGATATTGTCCTGTAAATAAAGAAGATGAGTGAAGTAGAAAAATGAAAATGGAAGATACAAAAATATGATAATGATGATGATTACGATGAAATTTTAAAAAGTCTTCAAAAAAATGAAATTTTAAAAATATGATGGTGAATCTGACACGTGGTGGTGTGATCTAGTCTCACTTATAGTTCAACACTTCTTACTCTAACAAAAATACCAATGCTCCCCGACAACGACAACAAAAACTTGTTGGAATTTTATGTGCGCAAGTTTTGATATTTATAAACTCGAACACTACCCCGCAAGTATATAGGTGCATGTAGTATTATTGAGGTCATCCATGGAGGAAGGTTTTGCAAGGTGTAAGAGTTTAAACTTCAAAAACCTAGATCTTTTAGACAAGAAAGGTTTTGTTTATCTAACTAAGCAATCAAAAGGAAACAAACTAGAAAACGAATTACTTGTATTAAGGATAAAATTGGATTGGGGATTCTTGAGAATAAGGTTTCACATCAATATCATAACATGAAGAAAAAAAATGATCGACAATGCTAGAAATGACACAAGGGAGGTTTGTATCCTACACCCACCTCCTAATAGTGTAGAATAGTCCTAACTTTGTATACCACTCTCATGGATATTCTAAAATTCAGACTACAGACCTTTGTCCCCCTACACATCCTAGCCACTGTCTTGGTCAAGGTAGTGTAGTTAAAGAACATCTCCTAACTCTTATTCTTATATTCCCAAATTATACAAAGAGCAAAAATCAAACATACAAAGTGGACAACAAAGCATGTAAGAAGAATTAAACACCAATGAACCTTAGAACAGTGAAACAACTAGCATTATATATGAAATTTGTGTTCAAAAATGTTATGACCGGAGAGTTACTCCCCCATGCCCAAGAATAAGAGATCTACTTGTCCATGGTTGTAGAAAGTAGATACAAGTAGTAGAAAGTAGTGCAAGACATCATAATAGAAGGAAATAAACTTAGATGTCCATGGAAAAAGGAATATTGACTTAGAACTCTGGTCAAGGAGTCACAAATCCATCCTTTCTATTGGAAACTCACCAGAAAGCTTCACTTCATAGTGGAGAAAAGAGAACGACAAAGATCCTTGCTGCAACTGTTGGAGAAAAAGGAAGAAGAAAAAATTTCCCTCCCAAGAAACCAACTTTTCTCCCTTGGAATGCCTCTAATTCCTCTTGGCACACCCTTACTTGAGTCCTGCTCCAAATAGTCTGAAATAGTCCGTGGTAATTGTGTTGAAATGGCTTGGGTTTGTATAAGCATGAGGTAGTTCAATTCACATTTGAGTGAAATCTGTGGGTCACGTGATGTATCTTATGCGATAAATGAAGTTGGGATTGAGTTCTGGAAAGTTACATGTTGTGTCTTTAATAAGACATGATGTGTCTTTAATAAGACATGGGCGTATTGCTGCAAATCTGGGAGTTCTGGGTTTAATTTCTGGACTGGGACAGGACTTATCTTTAATAAGACACAGGGTGTCTTTATTAAGATACAAGGTGTCTTTTTCTGGACATGGGTTGTCTTTTACAATTTTAGCAACATTGATTTACTAACTATCTAGATGATTGGGGAATGTGTTGATGGATGTTATGATGGTGTTTTATCCCCATTTTGATGCCAAATTATTGTACCTACAAACCAAACCATAGAGTATAGCATGATTAAGGGTGATTATTCAGTGAAAATGATTTGGAAATGCAACCAAAAGTGGTCCAAAAGATGATATAAAATATGCACATGAGGTTGTTTGGAAAAATAGAGATGGTGAGTTTGATGGAGCTGAGCTTGGCCAGGGACTAGTAGAGTCTTGTAGTCTTCCTGTATGTAGGTCCATCACTATCCATGAAGATTTCATGGTTGTAAAAGTAAAAATGAGTGGGCTAACTGCTGGTTGCGGTGCATTTAGGGAGGTTCACAATATGCAACTTTGTATTAGTCAAAAAGTCTAGAAATGTAGAGGGTAATGGGAGAGAAACTAAGTATCGACTTTGAGTCTACTAGGAGGAGGATGTAGGAGTAGATAACCATGCAACTAGGATGTGCAATAGTGGGTGTAGTGGATCCAAAAAGCATATAAGACGTGATGCCTATCAATAAAGAAGTTAACATTGTTTCAAGTATATTTCGTTTACACCTTCTAACATTTAAATGCTCTAAAAGGATTGTTAAAAAAATAAAATTAATTTGAAGCACGACTCCCTCTCTACATGAAACCTATTTTGACCATGTCTGAGATCAAAATTCCAATGATTGATCATATGGTTAAAATTATTAAAAATCTTGTAATTAAGTGTATAAATTTTAAAAATGTATACACTTAGTCATCCAATCATTGATCAAACAAGTCCAAGAATGCTTCTTGGAACTCTAGAGTATCATGATTCATTAATGAGCCTCTTCAATTTATTATATGATAGCTTGAACAAGTTCCTCAATATGTTGATTCTCATGCTCATACACATTAAAAATAATCATCTCAATAAATTCCAAAGAATCAAACTACCTCTAAATTAATTATCATTGAGATCATAAAAATAAGGCATTTTGACAATATCTCATTAACAAAAAAAAATCACTCACTCAACCACATAAAAGTATTAAACCACGTAATTCTAGGAACATGTTTGATGGTCCCCTCAACTTGGTATTAACTAAAAGAGATGACTCATGACCCTCCGAAATATGTAATGGATATCATAATCTTAAATCAGGCTCGTCACATCTAACCTAGCTTATATGGAATTTTGTCATTGAAATTCAAATAATATCATACTAAAGATGACGTAACTTAGTTTCTGACATGTTTAGGCCACCACCTCAATGTGCCAACTCATCCATAACAATGGCATGCTCTCCTAGGCTGACACCTTAGGTTTTGAAAGCATCAATGGTGTAGCTATATCGATTCATATAGATTGAAGAATCACTTGATGTTTGATATTTCCCATGACATTTTCAAATACTAGGATTTACATCCAATATTGCTTTTAGAATTTGGCTTTTGTTGATATACATGTTGTTGAAGTGGTATTTTAAGAGTCATGGCATTGATTCTTTGAAAGAACACATTCATTATCATAACCTTGAATCAATACTAACATAATACTTTTATTTCATCATAAATCTAGAAATTATTTTTTCATTCTTGCATGGGATAGTTTCCCCCAAATTTATACCAAATATAAGAAAATATTTGCAATACTTTTCACTATATATTAAAATAAGCTTATACAACTACTTGATTATTCAAACTACAATCTAAGGGAATACTTATTTCAATTGTATGATGTCAAACATATATTGCTTCATATAGGGAACATTTTCATATTAGATCAAGCTTATAGGAGTGACTTATCATACATATATCAAGTTTTATAACTTAAATGAGATTGTTTCATGTATCATGCACTATCTTGAGGACAACATTACAATAAACATTGAGGTTTCATATTTATCTCATTTGTAGATAAAGGAGCTTCACAAGCCCGAGCTACTCAAGTAAGACCTATCTATGTCAAGGAAGGACATGCCAACTACATAAGTCTACCCACATTAAAATTTTACCAAACTTTCCAAATATGAACAACCACTAGATTCCCATATGTGGAACCACTAACCTGAGTATGAGGTTCATCATAGAGATCAAACATCATATACATCATCTAGGGTTTGCAGGATGTCTTCCTCACCTAGATGGAACACATGCATATCTAGAAATGCCTATTTCTATATGGTTAGATCTTTTCATAGGAAATCTAGGGACAAAAATTTTCATAGGAACCACTCATTAGGCAACTCAACTCATTTATGTATAAGTACTCTAGCTATGGACTCATTATCATGTATCTCATCATGCACATATTTCAGTATTTCACATATTGTGGAGGTTAGGTAGTCTGACCTTCTCCCATGTCAAGGTTACCCACACCAAGAGTTCACCTTTATTGTATGTCCCATACTAGAGGTCCTTCTTTACAAATAGGTTGAGGCCTTTGTCGTTCTCACACGATATCTCATGATCCATATCTCAATATATACAAGACTAGGAACACGATTTCATGCCAACCCACTATCTATGGTCAACCCATCAACCTAGTCATATATACTATACATAGTGGTATAATAGCTTGGGTTTCATGGTCAAAACTCATTTCATGTCATCAAACATACTTGAATCCTGCAACATTAAACTTAGATCATCATGTATCAAGCACATATCATTATCATCAAACTAAGGTCATTGCAAAGAAAATTCATATCATCAACATCAACATCACTGTCATCATCACCATCGTCAAAATCATCATCTTTGTTGTCATCATCATCATCATCATCATCATCATCATCATCTGTTGGTATGTATGCCATAGAGCAAGTCATGTGATGATTGTAATGGGATACTCTGTAAATGATTTGAATAATAAAGGCAATTTCCAATCTATATGTTTTAACTATTTCTGAGATGATAGTGTAACATGATAGATGTCTAGAAAATTGTTTTTACTCAATGATGTAAGCTTTTAGGTTAAGGATCTAAATGATGAGATCATACGAATGTTAGGAGTATACATTCTTGTTTAGTTCCTAGTCGGTTGTTATTGTGGAAATAACCATAGACATCAATAGCACTAAAGACTAGATTGTGTGTTGGTTGATGACAGAATCTCATTAGTCATGATATAGTGATATCAAACCAAGCACATAGGCACTTGTTAGAGAACAAGTGTACCGGACAGACCCACCATGAGAGTGACACATGGAACCATGATTTGGTAGTCATAGTCAGCTCTCACAGTGATGGTGGTGAGTGTGATTCTTCAACTAGAAATCACTACACTCAACACATGTCGTTGGGTACACTTTGACATCATCAAACGCATTCCTAAAACATCAGTTGTTATAAAGGTGATGATTGGGTGACTTTGATAGATGGGACTTTTGAGGAGTGAGTGATAGATATGGGATTTGTCCCTCCTAAGGGAGTTTGATATCCATGGCCACTTGATGAGTAGGATTGAGAAAGGCATGAACATGCATGTATGAATCAATATGTGATATTGATGTCACACACATCTCTCCCAGTCTGCTCTGAGATCAAGGAAATGGATGTATGTTGAAAGAATGATTGTACCATGCATTGAGTTCATTCAGGACATTACTGACAAAGGAATTATACATTCTTTGTAACACCATTCACGGATTGTAGGATTGAAAGTTGTTCTCCAACTTTCTATTTCACTTGGGTAGCACTAATGTGCGAATAGGCACCGCTCTTTGCTTGTGAAGTCATAAGTGTTATGGACTTTCACTGCCAACGTGAAATGGGCTTGCAGGGACACACACATAGGATTTAACCTGGAAGAGGAGTTTATCCACAAACGATGTTTAGATTGATTACTAAAGGAGTTTAGTAGTTCCATTAAACACTCAATCAAATTGATAGCTCAATATCATAGTGTTCAAGGTGTTGGACTGATAGATTAGAGTATCACATTGATTGAAACTACAATTGACTAATTTTGCACAGTCTGCACTCCCAACCGATCGGCTCATGTGATGAACCGATCGACTTAGGACAGGTTGAGATGACCGGTTCCAGGGTTGAAGTGATCGGATCAACCGAAAGTCAGGTTAGTGAGAAATTTCTTTTCGTTTCACTTGTCCAATTTTATTGGAACAAGGATTGGTATTTGGATCAATTCAAAACAAAAGAGGAAAAGTCAATTGGGAACTGACCAGGGAAGTGAACCAATCATTTTAGAAGTGAACCGATCAGCTCAAGGGCCCCAACTGATCGGTTCAAGTGTGAACTACTCGGCTCTGGTCCCCAACCGATCGGTTCATGCTTGAAATGATCGATTCAGCTGGCGCAATTGGTTGTTTTGCAGAAAATCTCAAATCCTTCTACTCCTGCTTTAATCCTGCATTGCCCGGGGTAGAGAACCCTGTCCCATAACCCTCCTATATATAGGGGTATTGGGGGCTTCTCTGACAACACAACTCAGAACACCAGTTGCTCTGCAAATTTTTCGTTCTCTGTAGTTGTGGTAACTAGGAGATCCCGAGCAAGTGCTACCCAATAAGGGAGGTACAACAAGGGAAAGACAACTATAGAAAAGTGATTGGTGGCAGGAGAGTGTGTCGGTGACTAGTACGCCGACAGGAGGGTGCGACTCCTTCCGGTGCCTTGTGCGACAAGGCGATCGGAGTTCGAGGTAGTCTGTGTGGATGACTGTAGAGGTGGGAGACTTCTGCCACTCGGAGGACAACTATCAATCCTGATAGTCTCGGTGAGACCAGGAGCTGCAGAGACACCGTCCAAGACCAGAGGTGAAGACCGCGCAAGTCGTGAGATAACATCACTGAGCAAGCCTCAGGACGAGGTATGTTTTTACAAACCATCCTTCATAATGTATAGGCGTTGACGTGATTCCTTTATACTGGGTTCAGGGAGGAATTTTTTTTTTGTTTCCGCTGCGATCTATGTCTCCCCTAAAATCCAACAGTGGTATCAAAGCCATGTCAATTGCTCTATACTTTAGGATTATCGATATGATCGATTTTGGTTTGTCGCCTTTATTTATTGCATATGATGTGAATAAAATTGGCATTATGTATGTCCAATCCTAAATCAACAAATCCTAATTTACATATATTATATGTAATATGAATGCACTCGATATGTGTCACTCTTAAATGAGTTTTGTGGTGGATGTATAGCGTGGTTATGGCCAATAAACCCTATGTATGTAAGCTTGGTTGAATGTGGTTGTTTACATCTCGATTTGTGCACTGATTACCTATCTCTTATTCCTGATGTAACTCGAGATAACTCAAGATTTCTTTCCTACCTTTGCTCCCCCCTGAATGTAACTTGGGGTTTCACAATTCAAATGTAAATATGATAGTACTTTTATTTCCTGTTATGTCAAAGAACGGAAGACAACCTGACGACGACTGAGACGATCGGTTCAATGCGTGAACTGATTAGTTGGCATTCTAAACAACTGGTTTGAGTAACGAGACGAGCGTGTGGCAGCCCTGAGGAGATGCATGATGACCAGTGAACCGATCGACTGGAGACGCTAGTCGATCGGCTGGTGGCACCCAACCGACTGGTCTGATGGCGAGTCGATCAATCATGGAGATGAGTTGATCAAACCCAGAAAGGCAAAGCACAAAGTTCATGTTGTACATGTTGCATGTGATGTGGACCTAGATGACCGTGATTCCTCTTGGCTCAAGGAATCACATTAGGATGGCCATAATCATTGCTTTTATCATTTCACATGTTTTCTATGGGATATAGCATGTAAATGATACTTACTATATTTAGGTGATTGGATATGTATATGTACCTATAAAAACCAATTCCCTCATCTAAATATTAAGGCTTTCACGCCTTCCATTAGCAACACACATGAAAAACCTGATCGACCAAGCATAGGTTACGCCAAAGCATGGTGCGTCGTCTATCTCGTCGAAGTGTGAAGGGTAAACATGTTGGTTCTGCCAAAGCAGGGTGCATGTTTACCGTGTCGACTTTTGGGATAGACTTAACTGGTGATTCTTAGAGCGTCTAAGCCCAGAGGCACGAAATGTTCATGGCAAGGTGTTGTACATGTTCATTCATTAAGAGTTGCATATGATGCAATTGGCATGATGGCCTATCTAAATAGTCAAGTTGTGGGCGATCAGCCAAAGCTGACTCATGACTTGATGAAATACAGATCTTGCCCACTAGAAGATTGTGTGTCGCGATATTTCGAAGTGATGCTGAGGACTATCAATTTGAATCAAAATCGTGGAAGCGGTAATTAATTAAAGGCCTAATTAACTATAGTCAAATTTTATTCAAATCAAATCAAATCAAATCAAAAGGGGTTTTGATAAATGCAATTTTCTCTTGTAGAATGGCAAAAGAATCATGTTTTAAAATGGGAAAATTAATTGAGAATAAATTCCATAACTGGTTAGGGATTGTGAGAAGTGTTCTGCACAATCCTGAAAACCTCTAGAGGGGGGGTGAATAGAGTTTTATGATAATTTAAAACAATTTAAACTCAAACAACCAAAGTAAAAGATAAGAAGAGAGACACAGGTGTTTAGAGTGGTTCCACCTTAGCAAATACTAAGGAGTCAGTCCACTACCCGGTTGCTTACCCAACCGGGATTTTGAAAGTATTGAATTTTATTACCTTTCAAGGATGTTACATAAAATTACAACACTCTCTAAACACCCTTTGGACAGCCTTCACCTAGAAGTAATCTTGCCAACCTTGAAGCAGCCTTCCTTGGAGTAACTTCAAGCTCCCCCTTGAAGTAGCCTCCCTCCCGAAGTAGCTTCCCGTCAAGATAGCCTTCTGAAGTAGTCCAAAGTCCTCCTCTTCACACGAAGAGCTTCACCCTCTTCCTATATGCAGCCTCCTCCCTGGAGTAGCAACGAAGAGTACAAATATTACAAGGAACAAGAAAGAAAATAGGAAAGTACAACTTATCCTTTTAAGCTCAAGGCTTGAATTGCCTATATCAAGCGTATGGATTTTCCTAGCCAAGGTAATAGACTTGTGGATGCTAGGGTTAGGAAAATCTAGCCTATAGGACGAGCTTGAGCTAGATGGAATATGGCCAAGTGATCACAGTGCTCAATTGCTTGTAAAAGATTGCTCAAGAGTGCTTAGAAAGAATTCTCAAGTGTAGCAAGGTGCTTTCTAGTGTCCTATAGCTTGTCCTATTTATAGGGATAGCCTAAGTATGCTTAAGGACCTTCTAGATAGTTTCTAGGGGGTTCCAAGTGCTCAATTAGCCGTTAGGAATAGATTGGTCGTTTTTACAATGGCTAATTGCTTTAACTCTGCAGATTCTGTCAGAGACCGTCTCGGTCGACAGATGGTCGACCGAGACACCCACTCGGTCGAGCTTTCCTCGACCGACAGGCTCTCTGAGTGCAACGTTCACTTCCAACTGCCAACTAACTCATTTGCTAAGTCTAACGGCTACTTTAGGTCAATTCTCGGTCGAGAAGGTTGTCGACCGAGAGTGTCTCGGTCGAGGAGTGTGTCGACCGAGATTGACTCTGTTTCAATCTATCAATTAAGATACTAAGTGTGTACATGAGTGTGCATAATGTGATCCTATTAGAAGGGATGACTTGTCTAACTATGGTGTGTAGCTAGGGAAGATCCATTGCTTGATTTACATGCAATCTAGGTACTTGTACATTATATAACTGTACAAGTTTTTACAATAGTGATTACATTGCATGAAAATAAAACTATAAACTTATGATCTCCCTAGTTGCTTCGTCATCCACCATACTCCTGCACACTCAAGTAGCTCGTTAGATAAATAAGAATGAAATGTTTGTCATAATCAAAACAAAGGGATTTTATAGATGTCCATTTAGCCAACAATCTCCCCCTTTTTGAAGATGACAAACATTTCCAAAATATGAATAAAGGAAATATAAAACATATAAATGCCATACCTTTAGATTGCCGTTTGGAACTGTTCCTCTTATTTATAAAATGTGTGCTTAGTATCCCCAGTGAATTATGGAACATGAAATCCAGTTCATTTGGGAATATAGCAACTTTCAATGTAAAGCCAAGAGTATATTTATGAAACTCATTGATTGAGTTTGTCATAAGTATTAAGTTATAGTTTTATATATCTCTCCCCCTTTGTCATCTCAAAAAGATAACCGTTTTATTTAAAAACTCCCCCTTTATTAGATATCCCATCAAAAATGAACGAAAAAGATGTCCATTGAATAGCCAAAATGTAAAGCAATGAGGTGTCTAGCTAAGAGGCAACAATTTGCAAATTACCAATGGAAACGTTCATATCAATATTGATACAAACCATAAAAGCATAAGTAGTTGTTTTTAAGAGCCGCAGATATCAAAGAAAACATCCTCCAACGGAGTGATAAGTAATTGCTTCCTAATGTTGTTGAATTGATCTAATGGAAGCGGTTTTGTAAAGATATCAGCTAATTGATTTTCTGTATCAACATGATGAAGGGAAACATGATTCTTTGAGATGTGATCCCTTAAGAAGTGATGACGGATTTCAATATGTTTGGCCCGGCTGTGTAGAATAGGATTGTGTGCTAAGTTTATGGCGCTTGTGTTGTCACAAAAAATAGGTGTAGATGAAAGATGAAAACCATAATCGCTTAAAACTTGTTGCATATAAAGCACTTGAGCACAACAAGACCCAGCTGCCATATATTCAGCTTCGGTGGTAGATAGGGCAACCGTGTTTTGTTTCTTGCTAAACCAAGATACTAAGGCTCTACCTAATAAGAAACATCCACCGCTAGTACTTTTGCGATCAAGTCGACAACCGGCATAATCCGCATCAGTATATGCCTTAAAATCCAATGATTGTCCTTTTGGATACCATAAACCAAAACAAGTAGTGCCGGCTAGATATCGAAGGATTCGTTTAACCGCAAGAAAATGAGAATGCATAGGCTGGGATTGAAATCGAGCACAAAGACCAACGGAAAACATAATGTCCGGTCGGGAAGCGGTTAAATATAGCAAACTACCAATCATGGCTCTATATAAGGAATCATCAATAGGTTCCCCATATTCATCCTTATCAATTTTAATAGAAGTAGCCATAGGAGTAGTAGCATGTTTGCATTGATCCATCCCAAAGCGTTTTAACAGTTCTTTAGTGTATTTTTCTTGGCTTATAAAAATTCCAGCAGGTGTTTGCTTAATTTGAAAACCAAGAAAGAATGTTAGTTCACCCATAAGGCTCATTTCAAATTCTTTTTGCATAATGTCACTAAATTGTGTGCATAATGATTCATTTGAGGCTCCAAAAATAATGTCATCAACATATATTTGTACAACTAAGAAATCAGATGCATATGTTTTGAAAAATAGAGTAGAATCTGAATTCCCAATAGAGAAACCATTATCAAAAAGATATGTCTTGAGCCGTTCATACCAAGTCCTAGGGGCTTGTTTTAGACCATAAAGTGCCTTTTTAAGTTTATAAACATGATCGTCCTTTTCTGGGATTTCGAAGCCAGGTGGTTGAGCAACATAAACTTCTTCTTGTATGATGCCATTTAAAAATGCACTTTTGACATCCATTTGATATAACTGAATATTTTTATGGGCAGCAATAGCTAATAACATCCTAATAGCTTCAAGTCGAGCTACGGGTGCATATGTTTCATCAAAGTCAATTCCTTCTTGTTGATTATATCCTTGGGCAACTAACCGTGCTTTATTCCGTATGACTTCTCCTGCCTCATTAAGTTTGTTCCTAAAAACCCATTTAGTGCCTATGATAGTTTTATCTTGTGGTTTAGGAACTAAATCCCATACATCATTTTTAGTGAATTGATTTAATTCCTCTTGCATGGCTATTATCCAGTAATCATCCTTAAGAGCTTCGGATATTTTCTTAGGTTCAATGATAGAGACAAAGGCCATGTTTGCAACATCTTGGAAAGAGGACCTAGTTTTGACTTTATCATTTGGATCTCCAATAATTAGCTCTTGGGGATGATCCTTGATCAGCCTAGGTGTAGGTTGTGGTTCGACCGGAGGATCGGATGTGGGAGTTTTCTCATTATCATTTGTAATGGTTATAGTTTCAAATTGATTTGTGAGATCAATGATATCAAAATTTGTAGATTTTGATTCCTCATGAAAAGAAACATGAATGGATTCCTCAACTCTTCTAGAGATAGTGTTATATACCCTAAACGCTTTGCTAGAAGTAGAATATCCCAAGAAGAATGCTTTTTGTGATTTGGAATCAAACTTGTCTCTATCATCCTTGGTGTTTAAAATATAACATGTAGAGCCAAAAGTATGAAAGTAGTCAACTCTAGGTTTCTTAGAGTGTATTATTTCATATGGAGTTTTCTTCAAGTGAGAGTGAACCGTGACTCTATTTAGCACATAACAAGCTGTGTTTACAGCTTCAGCCCAAAAGGTTTTAGGTGTGTTGTGTTCAAGCATCATGGTCCTAGCCATTTCTTGTAGAGATCGATTTTTCCGTTCCACAATACCATTTTGTTGTGGGGTACGTGGAGCAGAGAAATTGTGAGTATATCCCTGAGATGTACAAAAAGTTTCAAAAGTATGATTTTCAAATTCGCCACCGTGATCACTTCTAATGGTACATATTTTATGTTGTAAAAGATTTTCAATTTTAGAACAAAATTGCATAAAGACATGAATAGTGTCATCTTTTGTTGCAATAAAATGTACCCATGTAAATCTACTATAATCATCAACAATAACAAAACAGTATCGTTTACCACCAATAGATTGTGTTCTCATTGGTCCAAATAAATCCATATGAATTAGTTCTAAGGATCTACTGGTGCTAAGTACATGTTTTGATTTAAAAGATGTTTTGGTTTGCTTTCCCATTGTACAAGGTTCACAATTTGCAACTTGATCAAAAGACAAAACAGGTAATCCACGAACAAGATCATATTTTACTAACTTTTTAATAGCATGTGAACTAGCATGACCAAGCTTTTTATGCCATAGTTGTAAGGTGTTTTCATTTGCAAGTAAGCATTTACCTACTACTGATTTCATAGAGTTTGGTTTAAGGATATACAGATTTCCAACTCTATTTCCTTCATAAACAACAGTTGTAGTATTTTCTATCAATAACTTGCAGCAGGTTTTGTTAAATAACACATCATAACCGCTATCACATAGTTGACTTACACTTATTAAGTTATGATGTAATCCATCAACTAGTAGAACATTTTTGATTTCAAGATTTGTTCCAACATTACCTATTCCAACGATTTTGCCCTTACCATTGTCTCCAAAGGTGACCGTCCCACTTTTCTTTTCTTCAAAAGTTGAAAATGCATCCTTGTTTCCGGTCATATGTTTGGAGCAACCACTGTCAACAACCCATTCCTGCATTTGAATATAGATTTTGGTACCCATGTGATGGTCCGATAAGGTTAGAAACTTTTTAATTTGCTGATGTGTAAAAAGTTCTGATACAGGAACCCAGTCGGTCGACGATTGTTCGACCGATATAATTCTCGGTCGACAATTTATCGATCGAGGAGGTTACTGTATCACAATCAAAAAGAACAGAAAAAATTTTTCGGTTGATCAGTGTTCGACCGAAATGAGTACTGGAGGATTTTCGATTTGTTAAAGACATCCAGTCGGTCGACACTACTTCGACCGACCCAGAGCTCGGTCGACAGTACTTCGACCGACGAAGTTTCTGTTTTAGTACAACAATGCAGAAAAATAATACCAATAAGCATAGCATCGTTTGTTGAGATAGGACAATATAAATTGCACAAATTAAGTATTTTGTCATATCTCAACTACATTTCATTCTTCTAAGTTTGAGGTCTTGGGGTCCAAACTAAGTTGGACTTCTTAGTCTTGTAAGGGCATGAAAAACAGTAATGACCAAGACGTAAACAGAAATGACAAGTAATAGAATCAACTTCGTTTCTTTTTCTAGTCATTGTGTTTTTGGGTACAAACATAGTTTGGATCTTTTTGGTTTGGTTTCTCTTTGGAACATATCCCAAACCTTTTCTTCCATTGAAGGTAGTACCACTTCTTAATATGTTATCAAGAATATCTTTTCTTCTTAACTCATGAAGTTCTTGTTGTAACTGAGCAATGTTATTCATTTTCTTATGTATATCTTTTCTTGCCTGGTCTAAATCAGAAAGCAATGAATCCTTTTCTTTTACAATAATGTCATAGTCCGAATGATTGCACAAGATAGGTTGAGTTTGAAAAGCTTGTAGTTTAGCTAACAATTCAGTCTTTTCTTTTGATAAAAGATCAACATTAGTTTCCAAAGTAAGTAGCTTTCTAGTGCAATCATCTAAAGATGTTTTTAAAGATACATTTTCAAGATCAATGTTATTCTTTTCGGAAGAAAGTTCATCTATTTTGGCAATGAGCTCATTGTTTGATTTTATAGTCCTTTTTAGTTTCTTCTTGGCATCAACATATTTATCATGAGTTTCTTGTAAGCTAGCTACTAACTCTTCTTTAGGAAGATCAACTAGGCTTACCTCTTGAGTTTCTTCATCTTCTCTTGCCATTAGACATTCTATCTTGTCTTCTCCGCTTTCACTTTCACTCGTTTCATCCCATGCTGCTTTATAAGCTTTTTCTTTCTTCTTATGTGAGCTTTTCTTTCCCTTCTTAGCTTTGGGACATTCATTTTTGAAATGTCCTTTCTTTCCACATTCGAAGCACCTGGGAGTGGAAGAAGAACTAGAAATTTTGTTAGATTTAAACCTTCTATATTTCTTACCATTGACTATTAATGCTTCTTCTCCTTCTTCTTCACTAGATTCCTCACTCTCTTGTGAGAGAGCTTTTGATGCTTTGAGGGCTACGTCTTTCTTTGGCCCACGTTGATGTTCATGTTCTCTTCTCTCTTCCTCTTCTAGGTCTGCCTCATGAGCTTCTAAGTTACCGATGAGCTGTTCCATTTTGAGACGAGTGAGGTCGTTTGCTTCTGCAATAGCTGTCACCTTTGGTTTGTACTTTGGAGGAAGAGATCGAAGTATTTTTGATACCTGATCTTCCTCAAGAACAGGTTTCCCTAAAGCACTCAAACCATTGACAATAGTAGAAAATTTTGAATACATTTCACTAATAGTTTCATTTGGATCCATACGAAAATGTTCAAATTTGGTTTTAAGCAAACTAACTTTAGAGTTTTTAACTTGAACCGTACCTTCATATGTTATAGATAATCTATGCCAAATGTCATATGCGGTATCACAGTTTGATACTCTATTAAATTCTCCTACTGAAATGGAACAATATAAAATGCTTACCGCCTTTGCATTCATTTGTGCCATTTTTACCGTATTAGCGTCCCATACTTCGAACTCGTCTTGTGGAAGTGTGTATGGTGTAGATACCATTCTCCAAAGATCCCAATTGATTCCTTGGAAGTAAAATTGCATTCTTCTCTTCCAGTATTGATAGTTTGTCCCGTCAAATGCTGGAGGTCGAGCAACGAGCGTTCCTTCAATGTTGAGGTTGTTGAGCACTCCATCCCCCATCTTTTCTTCAAGACTTTGTTAGAGCTCCTTGAAGCCTGCTCTGATACCAATTGAAAACCTCTAGAGGGGGGGTGAATAGAGTTTTATGATAATTTAAAACAATTTAAACTCAAACAACCAAAGTAAAAGATAAGAAGAGAGACACAGGTGTTTAGAGTGGTTCCACCTTAGCAAATACTAAGGAGTCAGTCCACTACCCGGTTGCTTACCCAACCGGGATTTTGAAAGTATTGAATTTTATTACCTTTCAAGGATGTTACATAAAATTACAACACTCTCTAAACACCCTTTGGACAGCCTTCACCTAGAAGTAATCTTGCCAACCTTGAAGCAGCCTTCCTTGGAGTAACTTCAAGCTCCCCCTTGAAGTAGCCTCCCTCCCGAAGTAGCTTCCCGTCAAGATAGCCTTCTGAAGTAGTCCAAAGTCCTCCTCTTCACACGAAGAGCTTCACCCTCTTCCTATATGCAGCCTCCTCCCTGGAGTAGCAACGAAGAGTACAAATATTACAAGGAACAAGAAAGAAAATAGGAAAGTACAACTTATCCTTTTAAGCTCAAGGCTTGAATTGCCTATATCAAGCGTATGGATTTTCCTAGCCAAGGTAATAGACTTGTGGATGCTAGGGTTAGGAAAATCTAGCCTATAGGACGAGCTTGAGCTAGATGGAATATGGCCAAGTGATCACAGTGCTCAATTGCTTGTAAAAGATTGCTCAAGAGTGCTTAGAAAGAATTCTCAAGTGTAGCAAGGTGCTTTCTAGTGTCCTATAGCTTGTCCTATTTATAGGGATAGCCTAAGTATGCTTAAGGACCTTCTAGATAGTTTCTAGGGGGTTCCAAGTGCTCAATTAGCCGTTAGGAATAGATTGGTCGTTTTTACAACGGCTAATTGCTTTAACTCTGCAGATTCTGTCAGAGACCGTCTCGGTCGACAGATGGTCGACCGAGACACCCACTCGGTCGAGCTTTCCTCGACCGACAGGCTCTCTGAGTGCAACGTTCACTTCCAACTGCCAACTAACTCATTTGCTAAGTCTAACGGCTACTTTAGGTCAATTCTCGGTCGAGAAGGTTGTCGACCGAGAGTGTCTCGGTCGAGGAGTGTGTCGACCGAGATTGACTCTGTTTCAATCTATCAATTAAGATACTAAGTGTGTACATGAGTGTGCATAATGTGATCCTATTAGAAGGGATGACTTGTCTAACTATGGTGTGTAGCTAGGGAAGATCCATTGCTTGATTTACATGCAATCTAGGTACTTGTACATTATATAACTGTACAAGTTTTTACAATAGTGATTACATTGCATGAAAATAAAACTATAAACTTATGATCTCCCTAGTTGCTTCGTCATCCACCATACTCCTGCACACTCAAGTAGCTCGTTAGATAAATAAGAATGAAATGTTTGTCATAATTAAAACAAAGGGATTTTATAGATGTCCATTTAGCCAACAAATCCAAATATACCTGTGACCTTTGAGTCCACTCTATGTATGCTTAAGGCATTGTTTGATACAAGTGAAAAGAAGGATAGTTCATTGATAGAGATCAATGGAACGAAGTCTAAGGACATAGGTAAGGGAGTGAAGGGTTGTCTCGCCAAACCAAATTATTCTGCACTCAAAACATGGAGAGGATGGAAGGAACGATGGAAGAAGAAGTAAGAGATAGAGATCTCTACTTCTGGTGTATACATGATAGAGATTAACTTTACTACTTCTTTGTCATGGGTACTTGATACCGGATGTGGATCTCACATTTGTTCAAATGTGAAGGATCGTAAGAGAAGTAGGCCTTTTGGGAAAGGCGAGGTTGAACTATGTATTACTAATGGGGCAAGAGTTGCCTCCAGTGCCGTAGGAACCTATGAGTTAACTCTACCTAGTGGTCTAATAAGAGAGTTGAAGAATTCCTATTATGTACCTACCATAAATAGGAATATCATTTCCGTCTCTTGTTTGGACAAGGATGGTTTTGAATTTCTTATTAAGAATGGAAAGTGTTCCATTTCAAAAGATGGGATATTTTATGGAAGTGCCCCAATGTCTTATGGTCTATACTTGATAGATCTAGAGACAAGTGTATACAACGTAAACACCAAAAGGAAAAAACTCAACAACTCAATTAAAACGTATCTTTGGCACTGTCGTCTAGGGCACATAAATGAGAAGCGCATTTCTAGACTCCATAAATATGGTTATCTAGACTCTTTTGATTATGAATCAATAGAGACATGTGAATCTTGTTTGTTGGGCAAGATGACCAAGACTCCCATTTTAGGTAAAAGTGAGAGAGCTAGTGATCTATTAGGACTCTTACATACTGATGTATGTGGGCCTTTTAGAACTAATTGCAGAAATGGGTATCAGTACTTCATTACCTTCACTGATGACTTCAGTATATATGGCTATGTGTACCTGATGAAACATAAGTCAGAAACCCTTGAAAGGTTCAAGGATTTCATGAATGAAGTACATAACCAACTTGGTAAAAGTATTAAAGCACTTTGATCTGATCGAGGTGGAGAATACTTAAGCCAGGAGTTTGAGGACCTTCTATGAGCCCATGGTATTGTATCACAATGGAATCCGCCTGGAACACCACATCATAATGGTGTGTCTGAAAGAAGGAATCACACCTTACTTGATATGGTGTGATCAATGATGAGTTTTGCTGATCTTCCAATTTCCTTCTGGGTTCATGCTCTTGAAACGTCTGTGTTTAGTGACAAAGGAATTATACATTCGATGTAACACCATTCACAGATTGTAGGATTGAAAGTTGTTCTCCAACTTTCTATTTCACTTGGGTAGCACTGATGTGCGACTAGGCACTGCTCTTTACTTGTGAAGTCATAAGTGTTATGGACTTTTACTACTAACGTGAAATGGGCCTGCAGGGTCACACACATAGGATTTAACCTGGAAGAGGAGTTTATCCAAAAATGATGCTTAGATTGATTACTAAAGGAGTTTAGTTGTTCAATTAAACACTCAATCAAATTGATAGCTGTATATCATAGTGTTCAAGGTGTTGGATCGATTGATTAGAGTATCGGATTGATTGAAATTGTAATTGACTAATTTTGCACAGTCTGCACTCCCATCCAATCGGCTCATGTGATGAACCGATCGTCTCAGGACAGGTTAAGATGACCGGTTCAAGGGTTGAACCGATCGGCTCAATAGGTCCAAATGAGCAAGTTGAGAAAGTCAGGTTGGTGAGAAATTTCTTTTCATTTCACTTGTCCAATTTGATTGGTACAAGGATTGGTATTTGAATCAATTCGAAACAAAAGAGGAAAAGTCAATCGGGAACTGACCAGGGTAGTGAACCAATCATTTTAGAAGTGAACCGATCAGCTCAGGCACCCCAACCGATTGGTTCAAGTATGAACCGATCAACTCAGGTCCCCAACCGATTGGTTCAGCTAGCGTAGTTGGTTATTTTGTGGAAAATCCTGAATCCTTATACTCCTACTTTAATCCCGCATTGCCTGGGGTAGAGAACCTTGTCCCATAACCCTCCTATATATAGCGGTATTGGGGGCTTATCTGACAACACAACTCAGAACACCAGTTGCTCTGCAGAGTTGTCGTTCTCTCTGGTTGTGGTAACCAGGAGAGGCCGAGCAAGTGCTACCCGATAAGGGAGGCACAACAAGGGAAAGACAACTACAGAAAAGTGGCTAGTGGCAGGAGAGTGTGTCCATGACTAGTATGTTGACAGGAGGGTGCAACTTCTGGTGCCTTATGGGACAAGGTGATCTGAGTTCTAGGCAGTCCGTGTGGACGACTGCAGAGGCGGGAGACTTCTGCCGCTCGGAGGACAACTGTCAATCCTGACAGTCCCGGTGAGACCAGGAGTTGCACAAACACTGTCCAAGACCATAGGTGAAGACTGAGTAAGCTGCGAGATAACGTCTCCAAGCAAGCCTCGGGACAAGGTATGTTTTTACAAACCACCCTTCCTACTATATAGACGTTGACGCGATTCCTTTATGCTAGTTTTGGGGAGGATAAATTTTTTTGTTTCCGCTGTGTTCTCTGTCTCCCCTAAAACCCAACATCATCATCATCATCATCATCATCATCATCATCATCATCATCATCATCATCATCACCACCACCACCACCAACAACAACAACAATGACAACAAAATAGGTTATCTAGGATACTCACTAGCCTAACCTTTATCATGGCTCTAGACAACTATAGAGATGACAACTATCATCTGACACTCTCATCTAGACTTGATGTTACATCTGTTTCTCTTAGGATACATGGAAATTCACTACCTTTATGTGTGTGATAACATTTTCAAAGGTACATATACTAAAACATGAAATAGGTTCTCTCCAACATTGAAATGGGTGATGGAAACCACCTTATTCCATTCAAATAAAACCAAAGCAAATTGAGTTACCACACTCATTAGGTAGTATAGTACTATGACACCTAAAGAACTAGCAAGAACATGGTACACAAATGTGTAGATACCTTAAGCACATTTCATTAACATATGTATTGCATTATAATAAGATCTTCCTTTTCTCACCCTCCTAACACTACGACCCATACTACATGATAGAAGGAGGACAATAGAAAGTATCTTGGAATTACACATGCTTACAACTAATTGTAGAACATATAGGCTTAGGCCCTAGAGTTTAAAACAACTTATCCACAAAGGACATCTCATGGAGTTCTAGGTTGAGGTGTAAGGTTGTGTTAATTTGTGTTTGATGTGAGTAATGTTTGGTGTAGTTTGTTCATTCACTAGTACCATATGTCATGAAACCATATATTATCCAAATCATATTTCAAAATGACTACAAATTCAATGGAGATAGGATCTAGGTGTCCATTCCTATCATGGTATCATCAAAGCATAAATGCAGAGGTGTAATGCTTAGTATACACGAACAAACAAAAAAAGAGAGAAACTAATCATGACCTCAACATACAAGTATATTTACAACAACATTCTTTACTAACGATATCAATGACAAATTTAGAGTACATTTATAAAAGAGTGCTCATGTAAATTAGCTAGGATCTTACAAAAAGTACACCTAAACATATTCTCATAAGCCATCAACTCCCAAGCTTTTCTAAACCTAAAACATATCTAAAAGAAGTATGTCAACACACAAGGTGTTGAGTGTCAGGTAGAAAGATACATATATGTAAGCTTTGCATAATTTGAAAAGTTTTCATAAATAAACGAACAAGAAATTAATGAATGAATTGCTTATAAAAGAGAGAACCCATGTTTTAGTTAATTTACTCTAATTATACAAACAATACAATACATCATAAGGAATTTGATAAGATTCCTATTGTAAGGGTCTGTGAGAGTGCTCAATTTTAGCTAACCCTATTTTTAAGGGGCCTTAAGGCCATTGCCAAGAGCTAACCCTTGTATCAACATGGTATGCACTATCTTGACAACTCAACTAAGATGCCCGAGCATATGTTCTTAACTTGAGATAATAGGAAGACACACCATGTTTGTGTAATAGAGATTTCTATTGTGGGTTCAAATTATAAAATCAATGTGACAAAGCATTTAGTACCATACTACAATTCTATATGGAAATATTTGGGGAAGTAAGCAAGCATACAAAAATTTCAAGGTCAACAAAAAATCCATAGTCAAATAATTATTCAATGCACATACCCGATTCAAAGGTTTCTTTATTTATCCTTGACCATCTAGATCATAGACATCACTTTATTAAGAACATGATCTCATGCATGCATTACATTCTCATCACTAACCGTAGGTAGTTGCATACTAGGGTTAGCTTACCTCACTAGGGTTTCACCATCTTTATTTATCTTATTATCGTACACATAAACTTAATGATTCCTCACTCCAAATACATAATACTACTATGAATATTATGTTTCAAAATCTCATATATCAATCAACCCCAATGTTAGATATGTTATAAATATTGGGATTTCATGTCACAATAGGGGCCACCATCATATAACATGCATTATATGCATCATTCTAATCTAAAAATTCCTTATACTGATTAGGGTAGTTATATGATGTTAACATTGAACATGGCAAGATTGATTGATTAATGACATATTTCTTTTACTTCATTTAAAGGTTATTAAGTTCAAAATTAAGGTTTGACCACTCTTGGCCTCATACTAATCATTAACATATTATGATATTTTTTCAGTGATTAAGCTGTCACTATAGGATCATGGTCCAAGTTTTATAATTATTTTTATCATTAGTCCATTTTATAGGACAAAAAATAGTTTTAAGCGGCTAATTGCATTCTTATGCAAAATCATAAAAAATGTTCAATATTATTCAAATTAGAGTTTAAATGTATGTTACAAACACATTGAGGATTCTACGATTTTGAGGAAAGTATATTGATAGTATGTTATTTATATTATTTAATGTAGTCTAAAACATACATTTTTCCTACAATTTAAAAACCATGTGTAAAACAGTATCCAAAAACATATCTCATAATTTCACGTGAAACTAGCCATTTTTCTAAATCCATAGCTGTACTTTGGGAATTTTTAGGTCAAGGGAGCTCTTTTTAAGGCATTTTACAAGATCAACATTGACATCAAGGTGTATTAACTCATGATTAAAATGGAGTCTTTGGATCGATGGTTTAATAGACCCAGATGCACACCATGTGGCTTGAGGGTCATGCTGGATGGACAATTGGCTGCAAACATTGTTAGGAGTCCAAGTCTTGTCAATGGAAGACCCTACTCCCACTCATCTTCTTGGCTTTGGGGGAACAAAAGAATCCACATCCAGTGGGGGCTCTCCCTTGCCCTCTCATAGGTGGAAAGAGAGCTTAGAGATTTTCCTGATTCATGGTGTGTTCCACTTCAGGATCTCCTCTCCTTTTGGCCCTTCTCTTTCTCCACCTAGGCCATCTTCATGTAATGCACACGACATATGCTCCAAGGATATCAAGTGGTGCTTTTATGCCTTCAAGCAATCTAGAAAGGGATTGCAAGCTATGCCTTTCCCATCATCCTCACCAAAGGTTCTCCTTTTCCTTCAAAAAGATCTATAATGTTGGGATAATGAGATCGTTGCATGCAGTTGTGGGAGCCTCACTCCACTCATGGTGACTCATGTAGTACCTCCATCTACCCCCTCATGCTCGGTGTTGCCAACCATCATTCCTTTGCTAGGGAGTGGAGATCCTCCATTAGAAATTGGGCGAGTGGTCCCTACCTTGAAATAGACCTAGTGGCTTTTTCTCCTTACTATAATGAATTTCAGAAAGGTCCCTCCTTGCACAACTTGGCGGATAAGAGGAATGGTTGTTTGGAAAAACACTGGTGGTGAGTTTGATGGAGTCTAGGCTGGCTAGAGACTAGTAGATGCTTCGATTATGCATGTATGTAGGTCTAACTCCATCCACAATGATTTCATGGAAGGAAAATGGGGGGGGAGTGGTGGATGAGGATTTCACTGATTGAGGTGTTTGCAGGGAGGTTCATGGTATAAAATTATACATTAGTCAAAAAGTCTACAAATGTATATTGTTTTGGGAGATAAAAAGTAATGACTTTAAGTCTACTAGGGAGAGGAGGTAGGAGTAGATGTACAATAGTGGGCGTAGTTGACCCAAAAAATGTAGGACATGATGCCTACCACCAATGAAATTAACATAGTTTCAAGCATATTTCATTCATTCTTTCTAACATTAAAATATCTAACAGGATTGTTAAAAAATAAACTTTTATTTGAACCATGGGTTCCTCGCTATTGGAAACCTCTTATGAATAAGTTTGAGATCAATGTCATCTAATTGAAATTCTTCAAAACCTGACAATAACTGTATAAACCTAAAATTGAATACACTTAGTTCTCAAATATTTGATCAAACAATTCTAAGAATGCATCTTGAGACTCCAAAGTACATTATGATTCATTATTGAGAAGCATGAATTTATTATAAGATAGTAGAACAAGTTCCTCAAAACATTCATTCTCATGTCTATACACATCAAAATTATTCATCCAAATAAATTCCAAAGCATCAAAGTACCTCTAAATTATCAATTGAGTTCATCAAAATAAGTCATGTTGAGTATATCATATCAACGAAATAAATCGATCACTCAACCACATAAAGGAATTAAATCACATAATATTAGGGACATGTTTTGATAGTAACCAAAACTTGAGACTAACCAAAATACATCATTCATGATCCTCCAAAATCTATATGGGATATCAAGATCTTAAAATTTGGGCCATCACAATAATCATGAGCACTAAACAAAATTTTCATCAGTAAAACATTGACCTCTTAGAAGACATGGATCTGTTAACATGGATTAATGTATCTCATGTCTCTTGGAAATTATTACTAAATTCCAAGCTTGTTGGATCTATAATGGGCTCTAGAGGAGGGTAAATAGAGACAAAACCACTCATACAAAATTCATTAGACCTTTAACGCATTTCCCAAGATAATAGTGTAAGTGTGAAACATGATTGCCACTATACATAAATATCAAGGGAAAGGGAGATGGAACAAGTACCAAATCACATAAGTTATTATTAGTGGTTCCAACCTCCAAACTAGTATATGCACACCCATTACCTAGTTGGGTCAATCTGTAGGATTTTCAACCATGCCTCACTCCTTATATTTTGGTGTAAGAATTACAATATAAGACCACCCCTTTCTAGGTCAAGGGATAACTAGCATTTCCTTTGGAGACAAGGAAGCCAACAACCACTAAAAAAGGAATTACCTATCCATGACCAAGAGTCTTTTTCCTTATTAATGACAGTTATGCTTGCAACAAGTCTTTCTCCTTCACCACAAACTTACCCACTCTTTCAAGGAGTCTTTGACTTTCAACGTGTTACCCACACTTGTCTTGGATCTTCTTCATTTAACTCATCTTCACAAGGAAGAAGCTTTTCACTAAGGGAATCCCTCCCTTATTCTTCTTCTCCTCTCTTAGCTAAGAGAGAGATCTTCATCTTCATAGAAGAAAGAGAGATTAGGAGGTAGAGGAAATGAGAGTCTCGCAAGATATACATGTAGGACTAGCTCTTTTATAAATCTCCCACTCACTCTAATAGATGTAGCAAGTGGTTAAGCTTATGAAAGTGGATGGACTCTCTTCGAAGTCAAATCTCTCTTAATTGTAGTATAGGACCTTCATAATGATTGGATAACAATGCAATAAACTTCAAAGGATCCTATTTATATATTTTGGATGCCTCCTAGCTGTTCGAACCATTTAGGATGAATTCTAGACCTTATTGGGGTCTCTAATGGATCTTTTTTCACCTTTTTTTCACCCCTCCAATGGATATTATTCACGGTAGAAAATGGTTGAAACAATATGGTCAGCCGAGTAACCTATGTGTACAACTCGACCGATAGACCTAATTGTCTAGGCCGTTTTCTGGTCAGTTGAGTTGCATTTTGGTAAGAAGCTCAGTGGACATAAGGTCTTAGAAACCCTCATGAGAAGTGGTGTCATCTGAGTTACACTAGGGACAATCTCAGTCAACTGCACTTATTGTTTTGGGTGTTCTAAACCCTACAAAGTGCAATATAGTTCATTCTAAGTAAATATATATCACATATTCTTAATTACAAGTTATACAATAACATAAAAGATCTAAGGATTAAAATATCTATTCTTCAATCTTGATCTTTGTTCTTGTATGACTTCATTTCTCTAAATTAGGATGTGAAATTTTATTCATTTGGAGGGTGTCTATCTAATCAAAAACCTGTCAAGTAGAACCATTAGACACAAATAAGTGGAATGGATTAGTCATCATCAAAACAAGAGAGTCATTAATTTGGACCTTGACTCAACATTATACCCCTATTTGAAGATTAAAAACTATGCCATAAATCTACTTAAAGGTTCTTCAATAGAATAAATAAAATCGCATGTTTGGAGAAGCCTATGGATTCCAATGAATTGAGTACATATGTTCCCCCTAAATTTATGCCAACTAATATCATATATTCACCATCAATTTATGACATTTATCCTATAAAGTTAGCTTTGTTAGCATTTATAGAAACTATGTTAAATCCTCACTATATTCTACATATATGTTTTCTCCCTTCTCCCCTTTATATAATGCATTCCTTCTACCCCTTTTTCATATAAAAAAATGGGGGTTTGAATAGCTAAAACACAACTTCTTTGAGAAAGGGAGTGTAGAAGAGAAAAAACCAAGAGCTTGTTCAATAAATGTATGCAAAGATAATCATGTCATGCATTTAACAACCATATATGTAATTTTAGAAAATAACCAAGGACACACTATGTGAGAAAGAAACACAAAATAGTAGATTTTCAAATCAAAGAGCAAGTTTTAATAGGTATGAAACAAGATATAATATCACATATAGTTGGATACCAATAGATGAACAAAATTAGAACTACATGTAGGTGGACTACTAGTAGAAAACACCACAGCCACTACTACTAGTAGGGTCTATGCCAAAGAAAAGGATTCACAAGTTAAAAAAAACCTATGTGTAGATGTAGAGAAATATTCAAACAAAGAAATATGCAATTCAAGAAGTATGAATGGAATATTACTCACTAGAAAATATGCATCATAGCCAAAAGATGATTAACACTCAAAAAGGTTGCATCAAAACAAGATATACAACTATATATATGTATCAAGTTTGAGCATAATAGAAGCAAGTTAATCACAACCATAGGTTCCAAAGAGATCATCATCAAAACATGCATAATAACTCAAGATAAGTTATTCCAAGGTATAAAATATAACACAATAAATTATAAGGATAGAGTTGTGTGGAAGATAAGAAATATAAAGCTTGAAGATATGCATATCACAGAAAGCTATCAAAGGGAGTTCCATGTTGGCTGAGAAAATCTAAATGAGAGAGAAATTCTCATCCAAAAATACATTTGTATGTTTGATGCACAATGTTATAAACCCTGTTGAGTCAGAGGATAATCGACTAACAACATTTGTTAGCAAAACCCCAAGGAATCTTATCGGTCAAGTTCCCTAGGGATAGACATAGTCAACAATAGATGTTGTCAAGAAACATATATTTTTCATAGAAACATATCTAGAGGCATGATTAAAAAAACAATGTCCAAAAAGGTATAAGAAAGTTAGTAATGCAATGTAAAAGCATCAAGGACACTTTTTGAGCAACAAGGCAATAAAAATCATAATATACCAATTTTAACACAAAAACTATATGCAAAGTGCATACAAATTTGACAAAACAAGCAATGTTTGGATATGAGAAAGAATATCTTTACCTATGCTCTTACCATTTTTGTTTACTTTTTTCCAACCCATACATATCTCACCTTTATTCTTTTATGTACATTGACAAAACAATTTATAAATCAAAAGTTCATGTAAAGACATTTGTATGTGAGCTACAAGAAGAAATATGAAATGGTCCTCAATCATATTTTGGGCTCCATTGGGAGGGGGCTGGTTTAGCCACCGAAATCCAATAGTTTATGGGTGCTTTCCCAAAAGGGAAATATGTAGATTAATGACCAATTTCATTGCTATTTTTGCAAGTGCCCTTATCCTTGGAACTAGAGGATTCTCCATTTTATATTGGAGGTTCGTTTTCTTTCTTGTTCCTTTGGCTACTATGAAGTCCAATACCATCTAAACCTATTCATTTTTTAGTATGGATTAGGATTTTATTAAGATTATTTTTTACTATCTAAGAATCTTCATAAATAGGGTCATATGGAAGATAAGTAATAATAGAATACATATGATTAATATCATATCTAGCATGCAAATATTTGGTCTCTAAATAAAGAGGTTTAGTCATGTAATAATGTTTTCCAATATTAAGAGAAGAAATATACTTCTCTCTACTAGTATAACTAAAACAACATTCAAGGATATTGATTTTAGCAAGAAGTAAGCATTTTCTTTTTCAAGCATAGTAATCTTACAAAGATAAAAATTATATTCATATTTTTCTAATTGAAAAAAAAGTATTTATCCTCATTTTTAGTTCTAAGAACATCAATATCATACATTAGAGAGTTGACAATTTGTTGAGATTCTAGAAATTTAATCTTAGCAAGAAAGCTAGCCTTCACAAGTTTAAGATCATCTACATGTCTAAGATAATACTTGGTTTCTATCTCAACATCATTGAATTTCAATTCATGTTCTAGATAAAAAAAAATTTAGATTGTTAATATTATATTGCAAGAAAATACTAGCATGTTCAGGTTCATCTTTTTCTTCATACCCATAACCAAGTTGAAAAAAAAATAACCGAAGTGGGGGGCGAGTAGCTACCTGCGCGGGTATTAAAGATGGGCATATATATATATATATATATATATATATATATATATATATATATATATATATATATATATATATATATATATATATATATATATATATATATATATATATATATATATATATATATATATATATATATATATATATATATATATATATATATATATATATATATATATATATATACGTATATTGTATCATCAAAGTTACTCAAATTCCTATAATTCTTATAATTTAGTGGTTAAGTAACAACTGAGATAGTGCCACGTCAGATGGATAAATAATTAGCTATGTGTGACATAGTCAGATTTAAATTCCTGGGCCAATACCTATTTGTTCATGATGTTGTGGCATTTATGCCACATGGATAGGGGGTTAACCGTTCCAATCCCCACTGGAATTGTCCCTCCTATTCTAGCATAAAATAGTAATCAAGCATGGGTCAACCTATGGTTGACTCTACTTTTTGGGGGTTGACAACCTCGACTCAGGGTTCTATGACCTTTGAAAAGTGTTTTCACTGCCATCTAGCCAAAGAACAATGGTCGATTTGGTTTGATAAGGGAACTAGGATTCTAGGACAATATATATAGCATCAAAAAAGAAGAAGATAAGGTACCTCAATTCACAGCAAGTTGAGGCTCTAGGAAGCTATTTGTGAATCCTTTAAAGATTTTTAGTCACTTCCAACATCCTACAATGGTTGGAGGTTCAATCATGGTGCAATTCTGGAACCTCCAATCATGAAGAGTTGGAATGGGGGTAACGAAGCCTTTCCGATGGCCTCCACACAAGCCGAACGGCATTAGGAACATTTTGTGATACTTTCAGATAAACCAATTTACCTAGAGTTCTCTATAAGATAGAAATGACGTTGGAGTTCATTGAATGCAGAGGGGATCTAGGAATAGTAAGATTTGTGGTTAACTGTCATGTTGGGGATTGATCTAACTGTGTGAGGGTGTGAAGAAACTAATGGTACTCTTTATATTGAATGGGGTAGCACATAGGGGCGGAAAAGTCTAAGAATAACTACCTGGTTGGACGATGGTTTGGCCATTATCTCATCTAGTGATACTAATGGTCTAGACTTATCATGTTGGACTCGTCATCCTCTTCAAATCCTAATGGGATTGGCTTAATGGGAAGAGGTTGAGAGATGAGGGAGATATGGTCGAGGGTTCAAGTCCGAGTCATACATGACTATAATTGGGAGGTAGATGGTGATGGGTTGTCATTCTGACTTACATCTGGAGGCTCTAGGTAATACCCACATCCTGTATCATGTGTATATTCCCTGTGTCACACTGACTTATCTCGGGTTCCATTTATTTTGGGTTTATTTACATTCTATTATTTTAGATAATTCCCACTTTATCTATATCTTTCAAAAAACATAGAGGCCTCTAAAAAACTCAAAATGATCCCAAATTCTATGGGAATCTTTATCTCAACTTTATCTAGGATTGTGTAAAATTTGATGATAAAACATGGAATTTAAAATCTTTTCCTTGCCTTCCAGAAATTGCTTAATTTAATTACATAGATCACATATATGCTTATTATCCATTCAAACTTGCAAATTATCTCAAATGAGGTATTGTCCCATGTTGGGTTAAAGATGGGACCCAACTAAGAGCATGGGTTTCCCTCAACTTGATAACCAAGTAAACTAGAGTATTATTATGTATTAATTATTCGACTCTTTGATAATCTTGGTATCTTCTAGATTGTTAGAATTTCTTTCATATTTTCAATCATCAATCAGTATCATATTACTTATAATAGACAAAAGCACGAAATTATTTTAATTTGGAGAATTTGCATTGACAAACCACATTTTCTAAACTAAGACATAGGAGTCCATGGCTTCTAGTATCACTCTATTTAATAATTTAATTGCATACAAGTAAATCAAATGCACAACCATTTGTATTGTATCACCATTCCATCTTTATTAGGATTTTTTCCCCTCAAAATTCTTCATTGCTAGCAAAGAGGTGGTAGTGTATCTTCTCCATGTCTGCTTTCACCTTCCATGTGGCTTCATCCTCACTGTGGTGTTCCCAAAGAACTTTAACCATCTCGATTCTTCATTTTGTAGTACTTGAACCTTCAAATCCATGATCCTCATAGGTGACTTAGGGTTGGACAATCTTCCTTGGAGCTCTATTGGTTCAATGTTCAACACTTTGGTAAGACTCGCACATAGCACTTCAGATGGTACATCTGTAGCACATCATGCTTCATGCTATACTATGGAGGTAGGGAGAGACCATAAGAAACCTCACCAATCGATTCTAAAATCTTGAAAGGACCCACATAATAGGGACTCAAGTTTGCTCTATTATTAGTTGTTGTAGGGAGGGTCAATGTTACACTTTGATCTCACAATTACCATTAATCATGAGATTACGACATAAATTGAGAATTTAACATAATACAAAGATCACCCTT
Organism: Alisma plantago-aquatica; assembly: GCA_963693085.1. NCBI lineage: Eukaryota > Viridiplantae > Streptophyta > Magnoliopsida > Alismatales > Alismataceae > Alisma > Alisma plantago-aquatica. The sequence continues at coordinate 1,004,380,053 of OY856410.1, read as the reverse complement.
AACTTTTTCTTCTTTTTCAAAATCTTTGTTTTCTTGCATTGAACCACATAAAGTAACTTTACAAAGGAATCTAAACATTGATTTCTCTAATCTGATTTCAACAGTAAAAATGCATGTGTGAACATTCATTATGTTTCTCATACATTTAAGCACATAAGACTTGCTGATTCGCATATATTGCTAAAAAAAGAATAATGTTATACATAATCATTTATGACTCTCTCTTATTTCTTTACAATGACCTAGAGTGACAAGGACTGACTGAACTTAAATATACTCATACTTAACTCTTATGGCAGATCTACTGATCGGCCTAAATCGCGCGTCCAAAAGTGGAGGCAGATTTGAGGTAGTCGATCTTTTACATTTATAAACCCGAATCCTTCTAGGCCCCCACAACTTTGTTTATGGGGTCAAAGTAGATATACGGGGTCGAACACAGGAACAAGGGGGGTAGTGTTGAGAACCCAGAATCGACACGCTACACTCCGGTAGGTATAAAGAGATATAAATTCCCAAAAGAGAAATAGCAAGATGTCACAAATAAAACAAAGAAAACTATCTCCAACTGGAGCTACAAGAGAGATTTTAAGGTTTTAGTCATTTAGCAGTTTTTAGGGGTTTTCATGCAACAAAAATAGAAAGATAATATTAGAGCTAGGGCAAGATGCGAAGGATAAGACTACAGCAAAACAAGCGGCAGCAATAACACCCTACACCCCTCCTCTCAGAGCGGGTACTTCTAACCAAGCATCAACACCCCTCTCGAGGTTGTGGGATTTAAGTTAGAATGGAATGTTACTGAAACAACTCCGTTCCAGGCACTCTCGTACTCCAGAATCGGACCAAACACTAGAGCCACAACACGACTCTCGAAGCTGTTGTGACGCGAAAGCACGATTCGGTAGCTAAGTGAAACGCGATCCAAACATGCAAGCTAGAGTTCAGATATCAAACATAGCAGTCATCCAATATAACACACCAAGCATAGAGCAACAAGTAATTAAGCTTTTCTATTTCCATGCACATTAAGGGTCTTAATACATTCTGTAAGAAAGGAATTAAATGACATAATTAAAGATAGATGTCGCCTTCTTGATGTAGAAGGGCGACAGACTACAACGACTCTCCTGCCCGATACCAGACAGGGGCCTAGCACGATACAACGGTGTCGGGCGACACACTCTCTCGAGCGGCACACCGTGACGACCGACTGTATCGTTCAAGGACCTGGCCGATATGCTCAAGTCGGGCGACACACCCTCTCGGGCGGCACGCATGATGGGCAAAGCGTATCGGGTTCGATATCGCATCGGGCATGGAGTGACGCGTCCTACTGTCGGACACTTGTGTCGCTCGTCATCGTTGGCCGATATCGGCCCGCAGTGTAGCCCGGGACGGTTCTAAGTGAACTATCCCCTCCCTCTCGGGATGAGGAAGAGCTCACCTCGTGTCGCCCGACACGAGCACTGGGGCACGATACTCCTGCTCTCGCAGTTTCCTCCGAAGATCACTCAAAGCTCCCAACTGTCTGAAATCCGAAGTATCTGAACTGTCTTTTCGGCTTCCTGTAGCTGCTATTTATAGGCAGCAGTTGGAGGAAGTTATGGTGCTCGAAGCACCACATGTCCTCCTTATTTGCGGGTCGGTGGATGGCCGATACTGCTATCGCTCGGCTCAGGAGTGTCGGCTATCGGTCACGTGATGGACGGCGTGCCTGCCGGTGGGTGGTTGTGTCGCCCATCAAGCTAGGTTGTCAGGGCGAGCTGGGCTCCCTGTCGGGTAAAAGGCGTGTCGTCCATCTGCTCCTTCTTGCGTGGCATCCTTTTTTCATGCGTCATTGTGTTGCTCCGCCTTGTCGGGCAGAGGTTGTATCGGGCGTCAGGAAGGCCGAAACAGACTTGGACTTATTTTGTGGGCCGGGACGGCCTTATTGCACCAAAATGAGGAAAAACTCTGTAAAAGATGGAAATATAGGATTAAGAGCATTTCTTGGCCAGTTATTGTGAAAGAGCATACAAAAGAGAGGAAAATAGCTAAAAATGGCAGTTTTGATAACAGAAAAATAGTCTAAAATATCACTAAAATTGGTGTTATCAACTCCCCCAAACTTAGCATTTTGATTGTCCTCAATCAATATTTAAACTTTATTTTGTGATGCTTCTTCTTGTTTGGTACAACTTTCAGGCCAAGCGGTAAAGCAAGTATAGTAATACCTTTAGAGATAATGTTGTCTCATTACGAACAAAAGACCTTGTATTTCCTGCCCTAAATTTTTTTTTCTACAGCTTCAGAGAGACTTCTGTGTATGATTCCGAAGTTAGCTTCCACACCAAACAGCTTTATTTTCAGGGCAGAAAGTTGTGTAAAGGGTAGGCTAAGGCTTTTTGGGTTTTTCATCGTGATTTCCATCAGTCCATCTAGGTAAGGGTCCGTTAACGGGCAAGTGGTCCCTATAGTCCAAGCCAGTTGGCTTTAGAGCAGTGATTTCACATCCTACGTACCACTGCCCCGGATCTACCATGCCTAAAGATGGGTACTTTTGGAAAACAAGCGGGTATATATATTTTTTCCTTTCTTTTATTGGGCACAACTCTCATGCTTTTATTCACACGCATAAGGCTTCTCTCTCTTTTTGGGATTTTTGTTGGGTAAAGGGGAAAGAAAGAGATTCCTGCTGTTTGTGTAGCTTTTTCCTTCTCCATACTCGTCTCTTAGCTGTTTGCGAGATTATTATATTTTTCAAAATTTTTGGCCTAGAAAAACGTAATCTTCTGTTTATTTGAAACAACATTATCAGAAAGATATAATGGAACTTGTATCTCATTAAGCACAAAGAAAACTAACTTTGCAAGTAGTTGCATCAGGTTTTCATTATTATAACAACTTTGTACATAAGCATGAGAACAAAATAAGCAAAAATTTTCAAAATTTTTGTATGAAGATAAATATGTACACAAAAGAATAACGAACAAGGGACAAAAGAATGAAGAAATTTCAAAATTTTGTACCTCCCTCACTGGTACATGGTACCCCCCCCAAACTTACACCACACTCTGTCCCAGAGTTGTGAAGTAGATAAGGCAAGGTAATGTTTTATTTCAGTGAGGTTACGCCTACGTCAGATAGAAGCTCCCACACATATTCTCCCCTTTTGCTGTGATAGACGGTGTGGTGGAGTTGGTCAGGATTTTCTTTGTTTGTTATCCATTCCAGGACGTAGATGCCACAGTCGTTGGATAAAGGAAGTTGTTGCGGACTGCGGTGGCATAACTAGAGCTCGTGCCACTTGCTTTCTTGCATATCCAGGAATGGTTGGATCATCTTTGCCACCTCATCGTAGTATTTTCGGACCAAGCGCTCGACGGATGACAAAGGTTCAGAAGTACACGGTACTGGATGGTTCTTGTTGCCGTCCGAGCTGTTGTAGAAAATTCCTGCTCGTTCTTGGGTATATACTGCTAGGAGCGTCCAGTGGTGGTAATGTAGAACTGGGAGGAAGATCTCGCGGGGAACTCTGCTCGCCAACTTCTGTAGAAATACTTTCTTCGCTCCTGTTTCATCAGCGAGGCATATGTCGTTGAACATCATAGGATGGACAATGTATGCTTGTTCTAGCTTTGGCTGTATGTACTGGATGTAAGCGGTTGCAACTGTTACAGCCAAGCACCCTCCTTCCTTCACCATGTCCCTTAGATCATCAACCGGGACTACGACATCGCCTGCCTGAAAGGCAACAACCGATGGGGTTGAATCAGCTAACTTTTTTTGGATAAAGTTGACCTGCTCCTGTGTGAGAGTTGCACACGAAAAGCGATCGAAATTTGTGATCAACCCTTCCGAAGCTTCAGGCAAAGCAGTGTCCTCCGTCCCGTGCACTTTCTTCAAGATTGCCAACTGCTTGCCTACCCCATGTGTGACGGTTGCCACTTCCTCTTCTTTTTCTGAGGAGTTGCTGCACTGAGAAGGGTTTTCATCCAGGTCACTGTCCAGTAGCTGCTCTAGTACCCCTGCGTCCCAGAAATAGCACTTGTCCTTGATTAGCAACATGGTGTAAATGCTCCGACGTTGATAGAAGGACGTGCCTTTGAGGACTCCCAAGTTTCCAAATGTGTTGAGCGCCTCAATTGCACCCAGGATGGCGATAGCGCTATTTCCACTCCCCTCTTCTATCTGTGCGGGCAGGTCTCAGATAGTGAAGAAGTTCCAAGGTCCTTGGTGACATTGGCTTCCACGCTTTATGGCCCGTTGCAGACGCAGTGGAAGGAGTCTCAGCTTCGTGTCCTCCGGGCGGCAGAAAATACCCCCGGAGCGTGGCACTTCGGCATTGCTACAACACAGCAACCAGACGTCGTGGTTTCTGAGGTCTGCTATGCAAAGAAACCACACGTTCCGGTGCTTGTATGGGGCCAAAACTAGGTTCGACCTATGCTCTTCAATGTGTTGCAGCATATCGGCCACCACACGGGAGTCGTGATCTCCCTTCATCAACCTTCTTGCCAAGGTCGGGGTGGCTGTGTATACTTCTCTCTGACCTATCCTGCTGCTGATATTCTCTATTAGTGCATTCTCCAGGACCCTGAATAGTCTCTTACCGACCACGACCGGCGTGCGGAAGATGCCGCGAAGAACCTTCCGCCGCACCAAAAGGTAGCCGTCGGTCCAGACGATGTCATCTTCATCTGCCTGTGATCGCAAGACCTTATTCAGCAGCTTCTGGTCTTTGATCGTTACGAATCTGATGACTTGCCTATCGAAATCGGCCATCTCAAAGGAGGGTATCTCGGATGGCTCACAAAATCTGTCTGTCATCGAGCATCTCTCTCGGGGTAGATTTCTTTTATTGACTGTGTAGACATCCCCCTTTTCTCCCTCGGACTCTTCGGAAGAGTCTCCCCCGACGCTGATATCTACGCTTTCGTCCTCGACTTCATCCAAGGGGACGGAGATGTTTGTATTTCCCAATACTAAGGAGTTCTCTTGTCTGCCGGGAGATCCTTCGGCCGATCCTTGATGTGTCCCCTCCTTGGGCGTTGAAGATCGTCTGCTGGAGGAGGAGGACGATGTTGTTCCCGAGGGGAAGCCTGACGAAGAGGGATGAGAGCCCCGGCTGGGAGGTGACGACAACCGTCTCGGCTGCCTTCGACGCGGATGGTCATCACTTCTGTCCATTCTCTCCTCGAGCCTATCTAGTTGTTGGAGAACTTGCTGCATTGTTGCATATAGCGCCTCTAGTCCGCCGGGCAGGCTCGCTAGAGTCAGCAACTCTCTTTCTTGGCTCTCCAGTCTGTTTTGGAAAGATGCAAATTTGCGGGTTAGGGAAATACAAATGTCAGAGTTGATATCCGTTACCTCCCGCAAATTATCGAGCTCGTGCCCGAGCATCTTTCCGAGCAACGGAGGAGCTTGGGTGGGTCTCCCTTCCGTCCTCGTGACGTCTTGTTCGTGCGATGGCCCACCAGGAGAGGTAGAGTCTATAAAAATCATACGCGATCCAGACGTTCCTAGGTGGGGCGTAGGCTCTTTTTCAGGAGCCGCCTTGCCTTCTCGTCTGGGTGGAGATGACTGTGGTGAGGGTGGACTTTGTTCCACCTCTGCACTGTCGGCGATCTCTTTGACCATTGCAGGTGGGGACTTCGATGACAGTGTTGATGTTCTTTTGAGTTCTCTCATGATCTCGTCAAACATCTCGTTGTTGTTGCCCTGCTGAAATTCCCCTTCCACCTCTGCAGGCCTCGATACAGTGCCGGGAACTGCGGCCGTCTCTTTTGCGGCAGATCCCGTAGTTTCTGTCTCAGTGACCTCAGCGATCACCAGCGCTTTCTCAGCAGCTACCGTCCCTGCTGTGGCAGTGGCTGATATGGTCGGAGCGGCGACAACTCTATCAGCGGTTGTCGTCGGTAGCTCTGGGGCCCTGAAAGCTGTGTTATTTGCTATAGCTTCAATCTCGGCGGTGGTGAAGATCAGCTTCTCTATGTCATAGTCGGCGCTGTGAGGGAGGGGGAGGAGTATATCTATCCTCGAAAACTTGTAGAAGAAGTTCCTCCCCTCCCTCTTGACGATGTTGGTCCTTATCAAGTACTTGGTGTCAAACACCTCGTCGCCTTGCGTCCTCGAATGGCTGCGCGGCTCGCTTGGGTACCCAAGTCCTACTGCAATGAGATTGACGATGCCACCCATGTAGTACTCCTTGGTGGCTTCCTTCATTGGGTGCAGCCTATTCAACAAAAACCGACCGAGGTTGATCACTCGGCCCTCCATTATGTGCCACATGATGTGGAGCTCTTCTGTGTAGATGCTGCTGGACTCGTTCTTGCTGAACAGCAAGCATGCCACCAGCTTGTGCACTATCCTCCAGAAGTAGGAGTGCACCGCCACGACCTTTCTCCCCGGTTTGAACGAAGATTCGCCGGTAAGATTTCCCCAAAGCTGCACGGGATCGAACCCGTCTCCCTCGGTGATCCTCTCACCGTTGTCCATCAGGTTCTTCTCCTCCTCGTTGGAGGAGAAGATCTTGTTCAAGAGCTTCTCGGAGATGGTGTACTCCGAATTGTAGAGTCGGGCCTGGAGTATGTCTGGCCCGCCAAATTCTTCTCTCTCCGCTGCAGAGTTCTTTACCCGGCGGAGAGAAGACATAAACTCCATTGTCAGCTTAGTGTACGAAGAAGACTGGCTAAAACAGATCTTCTTCAGTCCTGCCGCAGCCAGTACGCCCTTCAGCCTCTTCACGATTCCTATCTCAGCGAATGAGGCTCTATGGCAGAACATGCTCGGTCGGTAGATCTTGGTCACCAGCTCAGCATATTGACGAGCGTGCTCATCGTCTCTTGGTTCGAAACTCCCCGACAGGAATTCCGGGAGTTCTGCTGCTGCTGGAGGTGTCGGTGTTGGGGCTGGAGCTGCCACTTCTCCAACCCTGGCCCTCTTCTCTGATGTCGACGCCCCGGCTGGTCCTGGGTTCGGGTGTTTCTGCCCGGTAGTTGGTGCTTCTACGGCAATCGCGGGGTAGATCCTTCTTCCTTGTGCGTCAATAGGGACAGCAATTGATTTGATGCGGGTCATCTCTGTAAGTGAATAAACAAACTCCTTGATTAATTAAATATGATGACGCTGTATTTAGACTGAAAGCGTGAGGTTCCCACACCCCTATATCGGGCGATACAAGGTTTTCAGAAGTGAAGTCTCGTTCCCGATATGCGGTGTGGGTGACGCTCGCCACGCGATAAGACCAAGGCGATACGCGTCAGGACTGTCAGGCGATATGGGGCAATAAGATGAGGTACCCGATACAGTTATTCAAGAAGGAGACGGCGTGTCGCCCGACAGCGAAATAGGCGAGGCGGGGCGAAGATGAGCAACACGGATATCGCCCGTCATGGCGTATCGGGCAGACGTGATTAAAAGGTACGTTGCCCGACATCCATATCGGGCAATACAAGGCTGCTCAACACAAAACCCGCAAGGCCGATAAGCTACTCTCTTAAAGATGGAAACGTGTCGGGCGATAGGGTATGTCGAGCGATAGGGTATGCCAGACATTACCTTGCTGTGATTTGTACTTCCGCACGACATGAGAGTAGGGCAGTCTTGCACGACCCGGGAGCAAAAGCACAAGGTCTTAGCACGATACGGGAGCGAGAAAACAGTAAGGCAAGGAGCCCGACACGGTAAAGACTCACCCCTATAAATAGCAAACTCAACCGGGGTGCAACAGGTAAATTCGGGGCGTGTGTTGACCGTTAGGGCAACTAGTAAAATGGGCAAGTTCATTCGTCGGCACGACCCTTCCGATCCCCGAAATTCCCTTGCCCGATATGGGCGCATACATAGCACCGATTGGGTTGCTATCTGATACATCATGAAAGTAAAGCAGTTTAAAAGCGGTCGATGAGTAAAACATCATTGGCCGAAGACTAAGATCATGGCCTCATATGGTATTACCCATCCCGGTCGATAAAACTAAGGCGGTGGCCCATAAGGGTCAGCGCATGTGGCACATGCGCTAACTTGGGCCTTATTACAGTCGAAATGTTTATAATGTTTGTTTTGAAGGAAAGTAAATTACATCCTATTCTAGGAAAGAAAAACGAGCTCGGGTTGCCTCCCGAGAAGCACTATAATTTTCGTCTCAAGCTTGACGACTCCAGCCTTTTCACTCCTTATCTGCTAACATCATCCATCCATCTCTTTCAATTTCGATCTCTACCTTCTCTCGATCACATCCCTGCCTTCTTTGCAGTTTTGGTGTTGGACGGTATTTTGCCTGAGGAATTCTTCATTAATTCCGCCATTTGAGCTAATTGATGATCCATCTGGCATTGGTGCGTCTGCATATTCGCCATTTGAACCTGCAATGAGTTCAAAACACCTGAACTTGATAACGCGCTATGCGCCAACTGGTTGTTAATTGTGTCCTGCCTTTTCACAAAATCAAACAACTGTCCCACCACATCTGCTTGGTTCGAAGCCTTATTCTGTCCTTGCTCTCTGGCTGATCCTTGATACTTAGCTTGCCCCTGGAAACCTCCTTTGTTCGGCTGGAAGGGGGTGTTTTTGATGTATTGACTTGGCCCTCCCCTCTTCTCAAAATCTTGGGGCGGCCTAGTTGAGTTATGTAGCTGATGAGAATTCTCAGCTGCCTCTTTGTTGCCATAGCTGAAACCAGGGTGGTCTGGTCTTTTGAAATTTACAAAAGAGACTTTTTCAGTCTCTTCGACCTCAGACTCAGTGTCGCTTGATGCTTCCAGTCGGGTGTAGATGAAATTATCTACCCCATGGCCGCCTTCTCCACATGTTACACATTTCATTACTTTTTCCACCTCCTTCTTCCCTTTCGCGCTGGATTCCCTCAGATGCTTTACATCTATGGCTATTTTCTGAATCTGAGAAGTGATGGTCTCTAGAACCCTGGACTCAAGAGAGGACTCTTCACCGACCTTTTTCGCCTGTCCTCTATCAGATCTATCATATTCAGCGCCGGCTTGCAGCTCGGCCATATTTTTGATGATCCTTTCAGACTTGCTCGGCTTTTTTCCTAATAAGTCACTTCCTGCTGCTGCATTCAGTGACACCCGTTCATCGGGAGTCAGGCCATTGTAGAAGGTGGTGACAAGGAAGCCCTTCTTGTAATTATGATGGGGGCAGTCCCTTAGGTACTCTTGGAACCACTCCCAGGCGTCGTGAAGGCTTTCGTTTGGCTTTTGCATGAAGGAAGTTATTTTCTGTCGAGTTCTGACCGTCCTCTCGGTGGGGTAAAACTTATTTACAAATGCTTCAGCTTGCGCCCCCCATCCGTTCAAGGACCGGTGGGGTAACCCGAGGTACCAGGACAGTGATTTGTCCTCCAGTGAGAAGATGAATCCTTTGCAGTATATAACCTCCTGGGGGACCCCTGCATTTTTATCATGTCACATATGTTCTTGAAGGCATCGAGGTGATGGTAGGGGTTGTCATTTTTTGAACTTCCCCTGAAACTTTTGTTCTGAATCATTGAGATCACAGAAGGCTTAAGCTCAAAATTGGTTGCGTTGAATCGCGGGGTGATGACGGGACATCTGGAGTTGTTGGCTTTTGTTGATGCCAACTCCCTCAACGTCTTCTCCTCCTCCTCGGAGTCGTCGCTATCGCTAGCCTCGTGATGTTGTTCTTGGTTGTGGTGTTTCCTGTGTCGCTGACGGTGGCGACGCCTGACATGGGGGTGGCCTTCCTCGGAGTGCTCTGAAACCTGATCTTCATGCTGATCGTTGCCGCCATAGCGGTCATTGCCATCTGGTGGAGGTGATTCAGGACTCCTCCCTTGGCGTTCGTCTCCAGAAATGGATGGCTCCATGTGAGGTGGCATGACAGTTGGAGTTGGTGCTCAGTGGAGCAGATCACTGTTCTTCAGAGTGCCTGAAATAGCACGAAAACTCAAGTTTAGAGAATTGAATTATTAATTTTAAGCAAAGAATAGTAGTAAGGAAAAAGAAAAAAGAAAAAGAGTGTTGTCAAACTCATTTCTAAGCTTGAAGCACAGGAGTGTAGTTAGTGGATTCGGATTCGTCTACAGTACCATTTTTGCCTTGTCCCCGGCAACGGCGCCAAAAAGTTGACCAGCCTAAATCGCGCGTCCAAAAGTGGAGGCGGATTTGAGGTAGTCGCGCTTTTACATTTATAAACCCGAATCCTTCTAGGCCCCCGCAACTTTGTTTACGGGGTCAAAGTAGATATATGGGGTCGAACACAGGAACAAGGGGGTACTGTTGAGAACCGAGAATCGACACGCTGCACTTCGGTAGGTATAAAGAGATATAAATTCCCAAAAGGGAAACAACAAGATGTCACAAATAAAACAAAGAAAACTATCTCCAACTGGAGCTACAAGAGAGATTTTAAGGTTTTAGTCATTTAGTAGTTTTTAGGGGTTTTCATGCAACAGAAACAGAAAGATAATACTAGAGCTAGGGAAAGATGCGAAGGATAAGACTACAACAAAACAAATGGCAGCAGTAACACCCTGCACCCCTCCTCTCAGAGCGGGTACTTCTAACCAAGCGTCAACACCCCTCTCGAGGTTGTCGAATTTAAGTTAGAGTGGAATGTTACTGAAACAACTCTGTTCCAGGCACTCTCGTACTCCAGAATCAGACCAAACACTAGAGCCACAACACGACTCTCAAAGCTGTTGCGACAGGAAAGCACGATTCGGTAGCTAAGCAAAATGCGATCCAAACATGCAAGCTAGAGTTCAGATATAAAACATAGAAGTCATCCAATATAACGCACCAAGCATAGAGCAGCAAGTAATTAAGCTTTTCTATTTCCATACACATTAAGGGTCTTAATACATTGTGTAAGAAAGGAATTAAATAACAGAATTAAAGATAGATATCGCCTTCTTGATGTAGAAGGGTGACAGACTACAACGGCTCTCCCGCCCGATACCGGATAGGGGCCTAGCCCGATACAGCGGTGTCGGGCGACACACTCTCTCGAGCGGCACACCGTGACGACCGACTGTATCGTTCAAGGATCTGGCCGATACGCTCAAGTTGAGCGACACACCCTCTCGGGCGGCACGCATGTCGGGCGAAGCGTATCGGGTTCGATATCACGTCGGGCATGGAGCGACACATCCTACTGTCGGGCACTTGTGTCGCTCGTCATCGTTGGCCGATATCGGCCCGCAGTGTCACCCGGGACGGTTCTAAGTGAACTATCCCCTCCCTCTCGGGATGAGGAAGAGCTCACCTAGTGTCGCCCGGTACGAGCACTGGGGCATGATAATCCTTCTCTCGCAGTTTCCTCTGAAGATCACTCAAAGCTCCCAACTGTCCGAAATCCGAAGTATCTGAACTATCTTTTCGGCTTCCTATAGCTGCTATTTATAGGAAGCGATTGGAGGAAGTTATGGTACTCGAAGCACCATGTGTCCTCCTTATTTGCGGGTCGGTGGATGGCCGATACTGGTATCACTCGGCTCAGGAGTGTTGGCTATCGGTCACATGATGGACGGCGCGCTTGCCGGTGGGTGGCTGTGTCGCCCGTCAAGCTGGGTTGTAGGGGCAAGCTGGGCTCCCTGTCGGGTAAAAGGCGTGTCATCCATCTGCTCCTTCTTGCGCGACATCCTTTTGTCGTGCATCATTGTGTCGCTCTGCCTTGTCGGGCAGAGGTTGTATCGGGCGTCAGGAAGGCCGAAATAGATTTGGACTTATTATGTGGGCCGTGACGGCCTTATTGCACCAAAATGAGGAAAAACTCTACAAAAGATGAAAATATAGGATTAAGAGCATTGCTTGGCCAGTTATTGCGAAAGTGCATAGAAAAGAGAGGAAAATAGCTAAAAATGGCAGTTTTGATAACAGAAAAATAGTCTAAAATATCACAAAAATTGGTGTTATCATCTACTCTGTTGCAATGATATCTTCAATCCCTAAGGTTTCCCTAAAATGTTTGAGTACAGAGGTGAGCCTACTCGCTCAGTGAATGAGTAAAACAATAATGCAGCCTAAAGTACTGAATCAGACATTTATCATTCTTGGATAATTGAAATAAAACATGATAGTAATTTCAAATTAAAAGATTAGATATTCAAAAAACTTACTAATAACATTGAAGCCTACATCATTAGAAATAAACAAGTATGGAAATATAATCCTCACTATATTCAATATTACATTTAAAGAACAAATATTATGAAACTATACTCAAATCTTTCTTAGCCTTTCTTACTTATAAGAAACTCTTTAAAACTTATATTATCATATTTTAGCTTATGCCCTGATCATATGCAGTGTACTCTACATATGAAGAATTGTAACGAAATACGATCTCATCGTACAAGACTTAGCTGACACACCTGAGATGCTAAGCCTGACTACATCACTGGTCTGCAACAGGAAAATGGCTCTCTGGCCTCGGCACACCTATGGGACATAAAAATGGACTCCTCTTCTAACCAGAGCACACAGGCAGAGAGTCAAGCCACCTATTGTCTATTCTGTACTCTAGTGCCACCAAGATCTCTGGTTGATGTTGGAAACTACATATTGTATTTTTAAGGAGACTTCCACTAGGGCTTCGTCCCCCATACCACCTATTAGTACGATCTGACCCCCGTATACTGGACACTTCCAGGGTTAGGTCATTTCATCCCTGCAGCGGAGACCTCTCATAGGGAATCTACGGTGTTCAAGGCTACTATTATTATTGTAACTTTGATTATATATTTCTCTTAGACTGATCTCTTTTAACTCTGTATATTAATGACTACTCAGACTATTGAATTGAAATCATTGATGATATTGAAGTGAATGCTTAACATATTGTTTACCCCTTTCTTAAGGTTTCTCCTTACTCATGCACATATAGAACTTATCATGTATTCAAACATATATCATGTCTACTAATATAAATATTCTCATTCAACATTTCTCACATTTCTGCATGGCATCAATAACATACCTATCTTGGGCATGTCATATCTCCACTTGCAATAGCATAACAACATATGCATTTCATGACAAGTATTTGAGTTTCAAAAAATCTGAATCTCATAAACAAAGCATATACGCATATAAGATAATATTCAGATAAAATCCCACAATATCACATGAATCATTTCAATCAGCCATTTACTACTAAATTAGATATGTATACTTGTAAAAGCATACTAGATTGGGTTTCCATCCTTGATTACTTTCTATTCACAGGATATGTATTGTGAAAATTAGAAAATCTATTTGTCCAAATATCAAATCAAAGAGATCAAACTTGTAGAATTATATGCACTAGGAACATAAGTAAGATCATATAAACATAAATCTGAATTTCAGCTATAATGTTGTTCAAGCACCTGAATAACTTGAAAATTTAGGTCTTCTGAAGATTATCAATAAACTTATTAATTCTATAGTATTCAAGATACATGGATATATATATATATATATATCCATGTCATCATATAAATGTTTTTAGATCATAGTTGGAACATGAATTGAAGTATTCTATAAACTGACTTCAAGAAAAGTTGTTTTCATTGATTGTCATATAGGGAGAAATCGAGAATGTAAATTAAAACCATCTAATTGAGTACAATTGACTGAAATATTCTTTTACCCACTCACCCTAGGCTGTAAAATAGCTTAAAAACGTATCCCATATCTAAAAATCTTGAATCCATATCAAAACCCTAGCAATTGCCACTTTCTTCTTCCTTTTAACTCGGAAACCCTAGAATTGAAGATTAGGAGAGAAAGAGTGAGAAAAGGACTTGATTTGATATGATTTCAAATCCAATCAGGGGAGGGATGGAATCTTAACATCTGAAAGAAGATTCACCATGAAACTATATCCAAAGAAGCCAACTTACATGATTTCATCATTCCTCGGACCGCAAAACCCTAGGTCAACATCTCCATCACTTTCTCCTCTCAAACCCTAATTCTCCCTCTCTCTCTAGGATTTCATTTCTCTAGATTAAATCATAAATTATGATATCTCCTTGTTTGTTAGGTTGACATAATAGAGCAATTAAGCTACTTGGGTCAATTGCACATTGACCCCTCACTATACTTTCTCTTATTTCAGCTAAATTTTTTGTCATAAAAATATTACTGTAATTCATCTATTGATAAGGTCTAAACGCATCCAAAAATTATGAAAATTTTAAATGTTGTTTATGATTGTGTTTCAGATCTCTAGTAAAAATTTCATATCATTTGGATTTACCAATAAATAATTAAAAAACACTACACTGCTGAAAAGCACTCTGTCAGCATTTTTGGTCGAAGTATATTTTGAACGAGAACCACATTCAAAGAAAGCTCAAATATTCTGAAATTTTTCTCCAATATGCATGATTGAGTTATACATATAATATCCAAAATTCAATTAAATACAAATTTTTTATAAAATATGAAAAATCATTTACCACATTGCTATCCTGATCAAATTTCATATCCATGTACTATCAAAACCCTAATTTTTTCCTATAAGGGTTTACATTTCTCAAACCCTAATTCTTCAAAGGAAAATCATAGTTAGAGTTTCTTCTTAGGTTTGAAACATAACAATTGATCTACTATCATTAATCAAGTCTAAACGATGTTCAATCTAATCGAGCATGTAATCATTCAGGTAAACCCTAGTTTACCAATTATGCACAAATGTGGTCATTATAGTCAAGATATTTACAAAGATTGATCTACTACTGAGAAGTGCAAAAATGTTTTCTTTTCATCTACAAAAGATTTTTGCCAATCTTGGGCTTTCTTCAGTCTTTTCTTCGTCAAATTGACTTTATAAGCATATAATTGCATTCCTCAGACCTAATCAGGTTCCTTTCACTAAAATAATCCCAATGAAGTGGTGATCGACACAACATCTCATAGAAAGCTTCATAGGGAGGAATCTCAATCCTAGAATGTTAACTATAGTCGAAGTCAAACTCAAATAAGGGTAGACACTGCTCCCATGATCCACCCAAATCTAGCACATGTGCCCTTAACAGATCTTTCATAGTCTAGATTGTCCTTTTTTACTGTCCATCAATATAAGGGTGGTAGTCAGTGCTAAAATTTATCCTCGTGCTGAGTTCTTCCATAACTTGTTTCCAAACCTTGGAGGTGAACTTAAGGTCACACTAAAAAATGATCAAGCTAAGTATGTCACAAAGTTGGACTATCTCTTGAATGGAAATATCATTTAAGTTAGAAACTTTAGTGTTAATATTCAAGGCAAGGAAATCTACCAACATTTTTAGGCATTTCACCACAACAAAAATAGTGGCATTCCCTTCCTAGTCATAGGGAGACCCACCACAAAATACATGGTGATCTTATCCCATTTCTACTTGAGGATCTAGAAATAATGTAGTAAACCACCTGGCCTGGGGTGTTCAACCTTCACCATTTGGCACATGATACAACTAGCCACAAACATGGCTTGTCTCACTTCATTCCCAACCATCAAAAAACCTAATGTAGGTCTTTGAACATCTTAGTGGAGTTAGGGTGTACTTTATACTTTGGTCCATGGGCCACTTGTAGGACGTAAGCCTTTAGTCGTGAATCCTCAGGAACCTAGATTTGATGTTTGATCGAATTCTTCCATCTACTCCCATAGAGAGGTGTATTTTAGGCTTCACGTTCAAGGCCTTTATCTTCATGAGATCAAGGTTGGATAAATGGGCTGCTACAAACTTGATCAACTAGTCATGAACGATCTAGATGTTTTCCAAGTGAAAACAATCGCCAAAGTTTATGGGGTCCATCTAGAAAAATATTTGAGTATCCTCCACTAGGTGGCCAAATAGGCCACACAACTGAGTCATTTGGGACTAAGGAAATCAACCACCAAATTAGCCTTACTGGGGTGGTAGGAGATGGTGAAGACGTAATCTTTCAAATACTGCATCCAACATTGTTGTTTCATGTTGAGGTCCTTCTAAGTCAATTGGTACTTAAAGCTATTTTATGGTCAATGAAGATGTCAAAGGTGGCTCCATACAGATAGTATCACTATATTTTTATGACATAGTGGATGGTCCCAAGCTCCAAGTTGTGATACAGATAGTTCAAATCATTTGGATTGATCAATCTCGAGGTATAGGAGACGACATGCTGGTTTTTTTGTAAGACTCATCTGAAGCCCATCTTTGATGCTTCGATGAAGATGAATATATCATTGCCTGAGGTGGGGTCAACATGGGGGATGTGGTTAGATTTTCCTTCAACTCATAGAATCACACTTAACACATATTGCACCATATGAACTTCTCATTCTTTTTGTGTGAGCTTGGTGTGCGGGAGATCAACTTTTGAGAAATTCTTAATGAACCTCTGATAATAATTGGATAGTCTAAGGAAGCCAAAAGCTTTGGATGGTGACAATGGAGATAGCTAATCATAAATGGGTAAGGCTCGAAGAACCTAACCTGACCCGACCAAAGAGGTTTTGGATCTCAATTATTGACTAGATCCAAAATTACCTGAATCTAAAAAACCCAAAATTATTTGTGGCTTGGGTCTGGGTTTGCAATTCATGAACTAAAAATCCCGATCTACCAAAAATTATATATATATATATATATATACATATTAATATTATGTTCCCATGTTGTAGCCAAAAAGAATCTTAACATCTACAAACATATCTTCATTTAAAGAGAAATATGATTATTATCTATTAATCTATAATAATCTATACAAGTTTTTTCTTGCAAAATGATAATTAGCCAACAAAATTCATAGAAATGTTGGGTTTTGGGGTTTGTATTTTTGGTTTTTTGGGTTTGTACTATTGGATATTTTGGGTTTACATTTTTAGGTTTACATATAATGTGATATTTTCATGTCCATTAGGTGTGTAGGGATATACCAAGAAATAAGAATTTTGGGTTTGAATCTAGTAAATAGGGCCCAAAGTTATTTTTGGGTTGGGTTTGACTCAAGAATATTTGATCTAATCTGAATTGACCCGTTAGGATCCCCTCAACATAGATCCAATTATCAACCTTAAAACGGTTGCCACTTTGGAGGGGTACACTAAAATAGATCCTCTGGATATGAGATGTCTGAGGAACATGACTTGATCTATCCAAAACTCACTTTGTGAATTTCTCATAGAACTCCTACTCTCTTTGGATATCAAGGACCTTAGTAAGGTGGTGATAGTGTTGATTAGGGTTCTCTAAGAATATTAGGATGTCATCTATGAAAACTATGAAAAAAATTAGGAAGGGCTAGAACACACTATTCATGTGGTTCATGAACACGCTCAAGGCATTGGAAAACTCGAATGGAATGACAAATAACTAATAGATTCATAATGTACTTTTTAGGATTTCTTCCTTCCTAACTCGCAACTAGTAATACCTAAATTGTAAATCAATCTTCAAGAAGACTTGTACAGTTCTATGTTGATCAAACAGGTCATCCATCGGGGGTAGAGGGTCCTTATTTTGAATTGTAGCTTGGTTTATCATTCAAGAGTTGGTGCATATGTAGTGATATCCATCCTTCCTTTTCACAAAAAGGGCCGGATCTCCACATGGGGATGTGCTAGGTCAAAAGAATCCCTTGTGTAGTAGTTCTTGTACATACTTCTTCAACTAGAGTAACTCAGCTCTTCATGGTATACAAATTGCTAACATGTCTCTCTATGGTGAAGGGTATGAAAGATGCAATTTCAAGGGAGGGACCTTATATGAGCCAGTTTACATTGGCTTGAGCTTATACATTGTCAATGAAGAACACTAGGGCATGTCAACCGTCACTAGCGGCTTAGGATGCCACTGGTTGAGATACAACTATCAGTTTGACCACCATCAGGCCAAATTCTTACATGATAGTAAAGGGAAAGTTGGAGTAGCAGTGTCCCTCCTGTTTACAATGATAAGACATTATATTCTAAATGTGACATTTTTCAGCATGCCTCTTGCAACATATGGGGCACCTCAGGGGACCCTCTTGGTTTTGAACTTCATTGTGAGGCTTTCCTCCTCCCCTGCCTCCATCCTTTCCATGGTTGTTGTCTTATGTTTTCCTTCCAGCATTATTAGGAGTAAGACACCATCAATGAACCCTAAATACCCCATGTGGATTTGGAGTGCATAACAGTCTTAACAATATTCAAGGTGAAGTTGAGGGTCTCAGTGAAGTTTGGAGGTTTACTTCCCATAACATGGAGTTGCAGCTAGGGATGCATATGATTGATGAGGTGCTCCACTCATTTCTCCTTGATCAACATGTAGGCAAAGATTTCTAGGGGACTAAACTTTCAGGCGTAGTCCTCCACAAACATGACACCCTGGTAGAGAATCATGAACCACTTCTACTTCCACATCCAAAAATATCTAGAGATAAACCTTACAGTCAAGATGGTGTGAGAATCCTATAAGGACATTGGGTCAGTGAGCAGGTCTCAATTTGTGAGGTTGTTTTTCCATCATAGCTTTATCAATCCCTCGAGAAGGTGGGTGGTGAAGGAGACCTTCATGTTGGGTTGCACCTCCAGGACACATAAGCCATTCTCCACAACTAATAGCCAGACAGCTACTATTTCGATGAGTTTGGTCTTGTCTTCTCCCTAGAACATTTAGTTTTAAGCTTGATGAAGTTGGGGATGGTGGTTGAGACAAGGGCGGACCTGGGATGCACCATTCTCATCTCTTCAGATGTTTCTTAGGGCTAGATAATTGCTAGAATCAGTCAACACCTTCTGCTTCTCCATCCATAGCATATCAAGTGTTTTGACTAGGATGCACTCGACAATAGTAGGGTCATTAGTTAGGTCAGGGCCATCTGTAGGGTTGGGGCCATCCTCAGGTATGGGTTCCTCTGTTGGGTCATGACCATCTTTGGGATTTGGGCCATGTATGGGTTGGGGATGTGCTCATGGTAGAAACCTCCCTCATTAAATATCTCCTCAGGCTTCTTATTCTTCTAAGAGGATTTTCCATTCATGGCTCGCTTCCTCTTCATTGGGGAAAACTTTTTCTTATAGGGAGTTTTCTCTGCTAGTCATTCCAGGGAGTTTCAATGGCTATCAAGGTGGCCTTGCAATGTTCCATTCTATGAAACATAAATAATTTAATGTAGTTCTTTGTTTAACATAGTTAAAGCAACATAACTTATTAATACGATACATGTGTTACATGTATTAATTATTATGTGGGGGAGGATACCTTAACCCTAAATGTTTGAACCTTAATTTAAAGAAGAGAGAGAGATCGGTATTGGGTCCTTAACATTTATTGAGAGAATCATGGGTTCAAGAAGGGGATAAGTATGAGATGAGAAAGACTTATAAGTACTTTATTCATAAAAAACCATAGGCTTTGTCTAGGTGGGATTCAGAGAGGTCCAAAAGACCTCTTAATCCAATTACAGATGTAGAGGAAAATACATCCAAACTCAAGTTGTGATAATTTCTAGATAACATTTTATTTAGATGATGCCCTAAAACTTCCCTTTGTATCTAAAGAATTCTTTAAAATTAGTAATTATTAAGGGTTAAATAATAAATTTGGGATGATATACCAAATGTGATGAACCTATTCCCTTGTTATCCCCAATTAAGGACGATCGAGCGGGTAACGACTATTATCAACTTTCTAGAAACCAAGTTTAGCAAGTAATCAATATTAATTTATAAATTCATTATGAAGAATTCAAAATAATATGAAAATAGATGTCTTCAAAGGAGTTAGTTGACTAATTGATAACACCAAATTTTGTGATGTTTTTGGCCCTTATTTCGTTATCAATTATGCCCTTTTAAACTGTTTTCCTCTCCTTTTTGTCATGTTTTTTAATAAACAGGCCACACTACACTCTTAACTCAATTTTATCATCTTTTGCAGAGTTTTCCTCATTTTTCGACTCATTTATCAGCAAAAAGGCCCATACCGGCCCACGAACGTGTTCCACCTGCATCGGCCTTCTTACCAGCCGGCCGACACGATCGATGTCTGACATAGGGTAGCATGATACACTACCGTGCGACACAGGGATGCCACATGAGAAGCAACGGACGAGCGATATGCCATCTACCTGATAGGGAGCCGAACTCGCCACGACAACTGAAACGTGTCGCACGATACAAGCCACCCACCGGAAGGCGCCACTCGTCACGATGACCGACATGCTCCCAGCCCGACATCCTTGTGTCAGGCGACACGCATATCGGGCATCCCTAAATCTGTGGTGGTGGAGCTGAAGGAGGACATGTGGTGCCCAGAGGACCACAACCTCTCCCAACCGCTGCCTATAAATAGTAGCTACAGGACTCCGATGGGACGGGTCGGAATCTCTCAAAAGCCAACTTGGGAAAGCATCTGGAGCTAGTGTGTCGTGCCTCAGAGGTGTACCGAGTGATACTAGGTGAGCACTTCCCCGACCCGAGAGGGATGGAATGGTTCATTTAGGATCGGCCCCGGGCACCGCAGCAAACCAATATCGGCCAACAAGGACACCCGATATGAGTACTCGATACTCTAAGCCAAACTCTGGCTCGACACGATACCAAGCCTGATACACATCACCAGTCACGGCGTGCCGCCCGAGAGGGTGCCGCTCAACACGATCGTATCGGGCATGAGCGTCCCGCATGATACGCCCGCCTGTCATGAGCATGTCGCCCGAGAGGGTGTGCCGCCTGACACGGGTGTATCGAGCAAGGCTCCCTCCTAATATCGGGCTGGAGGGATCTTGGGGATCTGCTACTGCCTGTCACCCTTATAAATCAAGAAGGCGACATTTATCTGTACTTACTTCAATCATTTACTTTCTTTACTTATGCAATGTAACCAGACCCTTTTATGCTAATGGAATTAGAAGAGTTTTAATTATCTACTGCTTTATGTTTGGTCCCTTTTGTTTGATGATTGTTTTGTTTAGCATCTGAACTCTAGCTTGTATGCTTGGATCACGTTTCGACTAGCCACCGAATCGTGTTTTCGCGTTGCAGTAGCCTCGAGAGAGATGTTGTGGCTCTAGTGTTTGGTCCGATACGGGAGTATGAGAGTGCCCAGGATCGGAGTTGGCTTTAGTGACCTTTCCACTCTAACTTAGGACCAACAACCTTGAGAGAGGTGTTGAAGCTGAGTTAGAGGTACCCGCTTCAAGAGAAGGGGTACTGGATGTTTCTGCTGTCGCTTGTTTTACGGAAGCTTTCTCCTTCGTTCCTTTCTAAAGAAATAGTATTATCCTCTCTGTTTCTATTGCGTGAAAACCCTAAAAACTGATAAACCTTTAAAAACCTTAATTTTCCTCGTAGCTCCATTTGGAGATAGTTTTCTTTTATTTTATCGATCTTAACCTGTTGTTCCCTTGGGGAACTTTATCATCTCCTTACCCATACCAGAGTGTAACGTGTCAATTCCGCATTCGTCAACACTACCACCCTTGTCCCTGTATTCGACCATGTATATCTACTTCGACCCCATAATAAAGTTGCGGGGGCCTAGAAAGCTTCAGGTTATAAATTTAAAAGTCTGACTACTTCAAATCCGCTCCCTTTTCAGACGCGTGATTTAGGCCGGTCAACTTTTTGGCGCCGCTGCCGGGGACAAGGCAAAATGGTACTGTTGACGAACCTGAATTCACTAACTACACTCCAGTGCCTCAAGCTTAGAAATGAGCTTGACAATACTCTCTTTTTCCTCTTTTTTTAACCTGAAATGAGTAGTTCATATTATTAATACATGTTTTCTAACTTGATTTTTATGTGTTATTCAGGTACTCAGGAAAGAAGCATTTTTGCTCATCAGAGCACTGACATCACCAGACATGCCACGTCGCATTGAACCACCTCTTTCATATGGTGAGTGACACGTGAGAGCGAGACCTCACTCGCCTCCGCCTGAAGACAACGACCGCTATGACGGAAATCATCAACATGAAGATCCTGAAACAGAACAGTTCAAGGATGACCATCGCCGAGAGAGACGTCGTCATCACCGGAGGCACAGAAGGAATCAAAATAATCAAGAACAGAACTAGGGAGACAGTGAGTGATGATTCCAACGAAGAAGAAAAGACCCTTAGGGAGTTAGCTGCCACCAAGGCTAATAATTCCAGATGTCCTGTTGTCATCCCGAGATTCAATGCAACCAACTTCGAGCTAAAACCATCAGTCATCTATATTATCCAGAATAAGAGCTTCAGAGGGAATTCGAAGAATGATAATCCCTATCACCATTTAGATGCTTTTAAAAACATTTGTGACACAATCAAAATGCGGGGAGTCCCACATGAAGTGATTTATTGCAAGGGTTTCATCTTTTTGTTGGAAGATAAGGCTCTATCCTGGTACCTGGGGCTGCCACACCAAGCTCTTAACGGATGGAATGCGCTGGAAAATGCCTTTGTAAACAAGTTTTATCCTACACAGAAAACTATCCGGAATAGATAGAGGATCATGTCTTTCATGCAAAAGCCGAACGAGAATCTACACGATGCATGGGAATGATATCAAGAATATTAGAGGGACTTCCCTCATCACAACTATAAGAAGGGTTTCTTGATAACTACCTTCTACAACTGTCTAACCCCTGAGGAAAGGGTTTCGCTAAATGCAGCATCAGGCAATGACTTTCTGGGGAAGAAGCCTGGCAGATCCAAAAAGATCATCGAGAACATGGACGAGTTGCAAGCCGGCACCAACTACGACAAATCTGACAAGGGACATGCTAAGAAGGCTAGTGAAGGACCTTCAATTGAATCCAAGGCTCTAGAAACTATCACCTCTCAGATCCAGAGGATAGTCACTGATGTCAAACAACTGAAAGAATCAAGTGGAAAGGGGAAGAAGCAAGTCAAAAAGGTCATGAAATGTGTCACATGTGGAGAAGGTGGACACGGGGTAGATAATTGTATCTACACCTGACCTGACGATTCAAGCGAAAGTGAATCTGAGGCTGAGGAGGCTGAGAACGTCTCTTTCGTTAATTTCAAGAGGCCAGATCATCCTGGTTTTAGTTATGGCAACAAGGATGCGGATGAAAACTCGCATCAGTTGCATCACACCACCAAGCAACCCCAAGTTTTCGAGAAAAGAGGAGGACAAAGTCAGTTCACCAGAACCACTTCTTTCCAGTCGAACAAGGAAAAATTTCAAGGACAAGGAAAGTACCAAGTTCGCCAAGCGGCAAACACCAGTCAAGGTCAAAGTCAAGCCAAGGAGCAAGGTCAA
Organism: Alisma plantago-aquatica; assembly: GCA_963693085.1. Classification (NCBI taxonomy): domain Eukaryota; kingdom Viridiplantae; phylum Streptophyta; class Magnoliopsida; order Alismatales; family Alismataceae; genus Alisma; species Alisma plantago-aquatica. The sequence goes on along the minus strand of OY856410.1, from coordinate 1,004,356,878 downwards.
GACAAGGTTTCGAACCAAGCAGACTTGGTTGGCCAGTTGTTTGATTTTGTAAAAAGACAAGATACCATCAATAACCAGCTGGTGCAAAGTGCGCTTTCAAATTCAGGAGTTTTGAACACAATGCAGGTCCAGATGGCAGACATGCAGACGCACCAACGCCAAATTGATCAGCAGTTGGCCCAGATGGCCGAATTGATAAAGAATCCCTCGGGTAAGATACCCTCCAACACCGAATCTGCCAAAATGGCAGTGCTAAGATCAGGAAGGACCGTAGAACGTCATCAAGAAGCCAGACCAGAGGAACCTGTATCAAGGACTGCGGCTGATAATCCCACAGAAGAAGATGATCAACAAGCTCATGACAGAGAACTTGAACCAAGATCCTTTGAGGAGTTATCTGGTAAGAGAAGCCCTTACTCTCCCAAGTTGCCTTTTCCTTACAAGCTGATAAAGGCACACCTTAAGAAGCACCACGAGAAGTTCATGGAATCAATAAAGAAACTTCATCTCGAAGTACCTTTTTTGGACGCTTTAGAAGAGATGCCGACTTATGCTAAGTTTTTCAAAGATTTAATTACCAAGAAGAGAAGAGGAGGAAGAATTGAAACTGTGCATCTGGCAAGTATGTCCTCTGCTTTTGTCAAATTAGATTTTCCCAACAAAAAGAAAGATTCAAGGGCTTTCACCATTCCTTTCGCCATTGGAGATAATGTCGAACAAAAAGGTCTTGCCGATTTAGGGGCTAGCATCAACCTTATGCCCCTAAGCTTCGCACAGAAATTAGGTTTGACTGATATGGTCAAAACCAATATGAGAATTGAATTAGCAGATCATACCTTTAAAAGGCATGTTGGCGTTGTTGAAGATGTACCTATCTGGGTAGGAAGTTTCTTCATTCCTTGTGATATCATTGTCATTGATACCGTGGAGGACCCTAGCTATCCTATCATCTTTGGATGTCCTTTCCTGGCTACAGGAAGGGCGTTGATCGATGTTGTTGAGGGAATAATCAATCTAAGGGTCGGAAACGACCACTTAGACTTCAAATTAAAGGATGCAATAAAGGATCATCCCTGTTAGAGTCCGCTTGCTTAGCGGAAAGCTACAACCAGTTCCGCGAAGAGGTAGAAGAAGATATCCTAATGGTAGACCCTCTTGTGAGGGCGATAAGCAATCAAGTTTCTGACTCTGAAAATCCAGAAGTTGTGGAGTTTCTCAACTATCTTAACCAGTGTGATGAAGACCTGAGCAATGAGGAAAGGTAGTGTAAATAGTTAAGTTTGCCTCTCTTGAGGAGGCACCGGAAGAACAGTCACCCAAGGCCAAGCCTGAGTTGAAGCATTTACCAGAAGGGTTGAAATATGAATTCCTAGATCGAGAGGAGAGGAATCCTTTCATCGTCAATGCCCATCTTACAAAAGATCAGTTGGACAAACTTCTTAGGGAGTTAAGACTCCACAGGCAGGCTATAGGATACTCGGTAGAAGATATCAAAGGCCTTAGCCCTACATTGTGTATGCATCGCATCAATTTGGAGGAATCTGCAAAACCTCTAGCTCAACCGTAGCGAAAATTGAATCAGATGCTGAAAGAAGTAATCAAGTTGAGGGAGGCTGGGATCATTTACCCAATCAGTGACAGTAATTGGGTGAGCCTAATCCACGTAGTACCCAAGAAGGGTGGTATAACTATAGTAAAGAGAGATAAAGGTGATGAAGTGGCAGTTAGGATCTTCACAGGATGGATAATGTTTATTGACTACCGAAAGCTAAACCAAGCCACTAAAAAGATCATTATCTGCTTCCTTTCATTGATCAAGTTCTTGAAAGATTAGTGCATCATGACTATTTCTGTTTCTTAGATGGTTTTTAAGGATTTTATCAAGTCCCAATCCTTCCAGATGACCAAGAGAAAACAACTTTTACCTATCTCTATGGCACCTACGCCTTCAGGAGGATGCCTTTCGGCCTGTGCAATGGTCCCGCAACGTTTCAATGCTGCATGATATCAATGTTCTCAGATTTTCTGAAGGATATCATGGAAGTTTTCATGGACGAATTTTCTATCTATGGAAAAGACTTCGATACCTGCCTGAAAAACCTCTCTTTGGTTTTGCAACGCTGCGAGGAAAAGAGTTTGTTTTTGAACTGGGAGAAGTGCCATTTTATGGTACAAGAAGGCATCATACTGGGACATAAAGTTTCGAGGTGTGGCATCGAGGTAGACGTTAGCAAGGTTGAAGACATATCCAAGCTTCCTCCACCAAAGTCTGTGACGGGAGTGAGGAGGTTCCTCGGGCACGCCGGCTACTACCGAAGATTTATAAAAGACTTCTCAAAGATCTCAAAACCGTTGTCCAACCTTCAAGTAAAAGATGTTGAATTCGATTTTTCTAATGATTATCTAATCGCTTTTCAGGATTTAAAGGATGCTCTTGTCTCACCACCTATCCTCCAAGCTCCAGACTGGGGTTTACCTTTTGATCTTATGTGTGACACCAGCGACTATGCAGTTGGAGCGGTCCTAGGGCAGAAAAAGGACAAAAAGAACCATGTAATCTGCTACGCTAGTCGTACCCTGGACGAAGCTCAGGTAAATTATAAAACTACAGAGAAAGAGATGCTCACAATAGTCTTTGCTTTCGATAAGTTCAGATCTTACCTTATTGGATCAAAGGGTAAAGTCTACACAGATCATGGGGCTATAAGATACCTCATGGAGAAGAAAGATACAAAGCCCAGGTTGTTGAGGTGGTCCTTGTTACTACAAGAGTTCGACCATGAGATAGTCGATAAAAAGGGTGCAGAGAATGTGGTCGCCGACCACTTATCAAGGATCGTTGTGGAAGGGCAGAAGGAACCACCTATTAATGACAATTATACTGACGAAGCTTTGATGATGATTGAAACCAAGGAAGAGAGTTTACCTTGGTTTGTAGATATCTGTAATTATCTTGCCTACGGAGAACTGCCCCCTGACATAACTTATAACCAAAAGAAGAAGCTCTTCGCGGATGTGAAGAATTACTACTGGAACGATCCTCTCCTTTTTAGAAGATGTGCGGATAACATGTACCGAAGATGTATTCCCGAAGAAGAGATCCCGAACATTCTGAAAGAATGTCACGCCTCCACTTATGGAGGACATTTGGACAGCGAAAGGACCACAGCCAAAGTACTACAATCAGGTTTTTACTGGCCCTCTTTGTTCAAAGACACTGCAAAGTATGTAAAAGTATGTAAAGAGTGCTAATTGATAGGGAACATTGGACGAAAAAATGAGATGCCTATGGCCAATTGGGTTGAAGTGGAAATCTTTGATGTATGGGGGATTGACTACATGGGACCGTTTCCCCCATCAAAGGGATATCAGTACATTCTAGTGGTAGTAGATTATGTATCCAAATGGGTAGAAGTTGTTGCACCTCAAATGTGTGACTCAGAGTCAGTGATCAAGTTGTTCGAAAAGAGGATTTTCCCTCATTTTGGTGTACCTCGTACTGTAATAAGCGATGGTGGATCGCATTTTGGAGAAAGACAGTTTGAAGCGCTCCTACGAAAGTATGGAGTTAAACACAAGGTTGCTACGCCCTACCACCCACAACCTTCTGGGCAGGTAGAGGTTTCGAATAGACAAATCAAGCAGATTCTACAGAAGACTGTCAACCGTACGAGGAAAGATTGATCAATGAAGCTTGACGATGCACTTTGGGCCTACATAACTGCCTATAAAGTGCCCATTGGAACCACTCCTTACAAGTTGATCTATGGGAAATCATGTCATCTACCCCTTGAGCTGGAACACAAGGCCCTTTGGGCGATTAAATTCTTGAATATGGATCTAGAGAAGGCAGAAGAGAAGAGATATATGTAGTTGCAAGAACTCGAAGAATTGAGATTGCATGCCTACGAGAACACAAAGATCTATAAACAGAGGATGAAGGTGTGTCATGATGCCCACCTGAGGAGGAAGGATGTAAGTGAAGGTGACAAAGTTTTATTATTTAAATCTTAGGATGAAGGTGTGGCATGATGCCCACCTGAGGAGGAAGGATGTAAGTGAAGGTGACAAAGTTTTATTATTTAAATCTTCCATTCATCTTTTTCCAGGTAAGTTACAAACGAGATGGTCTGGACCTTTCACCGTATCAAAGATATACCCGTCCAGAATGATGGAGCTATATGACAAAGATGATACATCCAAGGTTTTTCAAGTGAACGGGCATACGGTGAAAGGTTCTATGAAGACGAAGCCTTCGTGAGAAGGATAGAGATCAATTTGCAATACATGGATACTGCTAGAGGCGAAAAGCGAAGGACCTGGAGCTGTCAAGCTGGCGACGCAAACTACAACGCTCCTCGGGAGGCAGCCTGAGCTTTTACTTTTCCTAGAATAGGATGTTATTTACTTTCTTGCAAGAAAAACACTATGAACACTTGGACTGTAATAAGGCCCGAGTCAGTGAATGTGTCACGTGCGCTGATTCTTCTATTTTATGGGTCACCGCTCTGTTTTATGAGCATTGATGAGTAATACTATCTGAGGCCGGGAACTTAACCTTAGGCCAATGATGTTTTACCCATCAATCACTTTTTCCTTAGCTTTGTTTTTGGGTTTTTCATGTAGAATTTTGTTCTGAAGACCTTGTATCAGGCAAGTATCCCCTTTTTCCTGACCGTATCGGGCAAAGACTCAGCCGGCGCGCAGAACGCGCTCGTATCGGGCGACAGCATATCGCTCATCACATCAAGCTATGAGCCGTGTCGGATGACACGCCCGGGCGACTCGCACCCGTGTCTGGCAACATGAGTAATTACCCTTGATTTGGCAGATGGGACTGCTCGTCTCAGGAATGACTTGTCTCAACAGTTGACACGCGTCCCGAATTTACCCATTTTACCTCCGGTTGGGATTGCTATATATAGTACAGAGGTTTTACCATGTTGGGCTACTGAATTTACTCTTCTAACTACCCGTATCGTGCAGTAATTTCCTTCGTTTGCTCCCGTGTCGTGCAGCTTGGCTTCTGCTCTCGTGTCGCACATAAAACTTAAGAAAACAAAGGTATAGCCCAACATCCCTATCGTCCTGCTTGCCCGACACGAACTTCATATTGCGCACTGTGTATCGGGCTGACGACTTTAGTTGATTTCCTTGTATCGCCCGACACGTGTGTTGCGAGACACGTCTTTAACACATGCTTTCCCGATACCCAATATCGAGCGATAACCTTGCCGCCCATCTTTGTACCACCTCACTTGTTTTTGTTGTCAATCGACACATTTTTTTTCTATTAGGGAAAACCCTATCGGGCACTTTGTTTCAGGTGACCGTATCACCCGACGCACACCCGTGTCGGGCAACGGGTATGACACGCAACTTTTCTCCGTATCTTCCAATTTTGTATCGCCTTGATGTTCTTTTGATGGATGACACTCGGACCTCGTATCGGGCATGAGCCTACGGTGATTTCTTCAAAGGCTTCGTATCGCCCGACACAATCGTATCGAGCAAACATCATATCGCCCAGTGTTGAAGCCCGATACGATGGTGCCGGGTAGCTTTTGTATCGGGCCGAATTTTTATCGTGTAATCAGTTTTCTCTTAAAAGTCGATATCGATTTTTTGTTTTGCCTACCTAATATCGGAACATTTAAATAATAAATGAACTTGTTTAATGATAACAGAGATGGCGACACTGAGGCCACAGCTGAAGCAACAATGGTCAGGTAGAAATGCCTGAATCCCGAGAAGAGAGCAAGGACGGAAGAAGTAATGGCTCCATTTTTTTTCTCAGAGGATGCAGCCGGAACAAGTGCAAAGCTCTCAAGAAGGAAACACAAGGCTCCTGCAGATTATGATGATGATGACTGACCTAGGAGGGCTAGAACATGAACAAGAAACCAACCTATAGTAGACAGAGAGCTCTTGAAAACACTTGTGGATACCATATCCAAGGAAGATGCCCCCCACGAAGAAGGTGGCTTCATGACTGATGAACCCAAAATACCCACATTCAATCCAAAAGCCACTAGAGAAAGACTTCCACTGATTTTCTCTTTTGGAGATGGTCCTAAACCACCGCAGAAGACATACTATGATAAGGAAATGGACAAATTATGGGATGAATGTAACTTATCCTTGAGGTCCATTGATATTTGTTCATACGATAGTGAAAAGGATGAAGAAATGCAATCTGAAAAAAATCATTCTATTCATTGTACTCAAGAGAAGCATTCATATATCCTTGATGACGAGTTCGGAATAGTATGTAAATTATGCTATGTTGTATTGCTGGAAATGAGGAATATACTGCCGAATTTTGCGATCAACTCCAGCATATAACAGTCAAAGAGCCAAATTTTAGTCCTGGATTTTCTGGAAATTCTGCTATCTTGGGGGCTACCAAATCAAGAAAAAGTATTGGAAGAGATAAGTGGACTTCTCTGACTAATTCAATAGATAATGAAAGTTTAAAGAAACTGAGATTGATGATCAGTCCTTTTGTTCATGTTCACAATGGAAGTATCTTAAAAAGTTTACCTGGTTTAAGGGAATGCCTAATAGTTTTGGAACTTCTTCCTCAACAAAAGGGCATGACTGATCTCATTGAATCTTGCAATTATGAACCCACATTTGCCTTTTGGTACAAAATTTCTTTGGTAGCCATCCACCCAACACTTTGTGCTGCTGGCAAACTGACTGTGGCATCTTCGTCCTGGAATGGATATCAAATAAAGAGATGCCTGACCAACTCCACCACATCGAGTACCACAGAAAATGAGGAGAATATGTGTGGGAGATTCTATCTGGTGCAGGTGCGCTCACCAGCTAGCCCTCACTGGGTTAACATTACCTTACCTTATCTACTTCACAACTCTGGGACAGAGTATGGAGTAAGTTTGGGGGGGTACCATGTACCAGTGAGGGAGGTATAAAAAAAAATTTCTTCAAACTCCACCCTTTTTGTTCTTCTTGTTCAATTTCTTCAACGTGTGTACATATACATATACATGCCTCATACAAAAATTTTGCTAAAAATTTTGAAAATTTTTGCTTATTTTGTCTCCACACATATGTACAAAGACGCTATATAGTAAAAACCTGATACGACTTCTTACCAGTTGGTTTTCTGTGTGTCTAAAGAGATGTAGAGTTTGTTATGTCTTTCTGATAATGCAGCCCCAAACAACAAAAGACTACGACTTTCCACGCCAAAAATTTCGAAAAATAATCTCACAATAGCTAAGAGACGTGTATGCAGAAGGAAAAAGATGCCCGAACAGCAAAAATTCCTCTTGTTTCCCTTTACCCAACAAAATCCAAAAAATAGAGAATAGCCTTATGAGAGTGAATAAAAGCATGAGAGTTGTGCCACATGAAAAGAAAGAAAAGAAAAAAATATATATACACACTTGTTTTCCAAAAGTACCCATCTTTAGGCATGGTAGATCTGGGGTAGTGGTATGTAGGATGTGAAATCACTGCTCTAAAGCCAACTGGTTTGAACTGCAGGGACCACTCGCCCGCTAACGGACCCGTACCTGGATGGACTGATTGGAAATAAGAAAAACCCAAAAAGCCTTAAGCCTACCCAAACACACAACTTTCTGTTCCCAAAAGTTGTTTGGTGTGGAAGCTAACTTTGAAATCATGCACCCAAGTCTCGCCGAAGCTGTGGAGAAATATTTTGCTTAAATAAGGCAGGGGAAGTAAAGTCTGTTGTTCGTGGTCGGGCCGTATTCTCTGTAAGACATATCAATGCTCGTTCAAACCCATGGTCTGAAAACCATATCGGTCAAGAAGAAGCGTCATAAACAAAGTTTAAAGATTGATTGAGGACAATCAAAATGCTAAGTTTGGGGGAGTTGATGACACCAAATTTTGTGATGTTTTTGGCCTTTATTTCATTATCAATTCTGCCCTTTTAAACTATTTTCCTCTCCTTTTTGTCATGTTTTTGAATAAACAGGCCACGCTACGCTCTTAACTCAATTTTATCATCTTTTGCAGAGTTTTCCTCATTTTTCGACTGATTTATCAGCAATAAGGCCCATCCCGACCCACGAACGTGTTCCACCTACATCGGCCTTCTTACCAGCCGGCCGACACGATCACTGCCCGACATAGGGCAGCACGATACACTATCGCGCGACACAAGGATGCCACGCGAGAAGCAACGGACGAGCGATGCGCCAACTACCCGACAGGGATCCGAACTCGCCACGACAACTGAAATGTGTCACACGATACAAGCCACCCACCGGCAGGCGCCACTCGTCACGAAGACCGACACGCTCCCAGCCCGACATCCTTGTGTCGGGTGACACGCATATCGGGCATCCCTGAATCTGCGGTGGTGGAGATGAAGGAGGACACGTGGCACCCAGAGGACCACAACCTCTCTCAACCGCTGCCTATAAATAGCAGCTACATGACTCCAATGGGATGGGTCGGAATCTCTCGAAAGCCAACTTGGGAAAGCTTCTGGAGCTAGTGTGTCGTGCCTCAGAGATGTACTAGGTGAGCACTTCCCCGACCCGAGAGGGAGGGAATGGTTCACTTAGGATAAGCCCCGGGCACCACAGCAGACCGATATCGGCCAACAAGGACACCCGATATGACTACCCGATACTCTAAGCCAAACTCTGGCCCGACACGATATCAAGCCCAATACACATCAACAGTCACAGCGTGTTGCCTGAGAGGGTGCCGCCCGACACGATCGTATCGGGCATGAGCGCCCCGCACAATACGTCTGCCCGTCATGAGCGTGTCGCCCCAGAGGGTGTGCCGCTCGACACGAGCGTATCGGGCTGGAGGGATCTACTATCGCCCGTCGCCCTTCTAAACCAAGAAGGCGACATTTATCTTTACTTACTTCAGTCATTTACTTTCTTTACTTATGCAATGTAACCAGACCCTTTTATGCTAATGGAATTAGAAGAGTTTTAATTATCTGCTGCTTTATGTTTGGTCCCTTTTATTGGATGATTGTTTTGTTTAGCATCCGAACTCTAGCTTGTACGCTTGGATCACGTTTTGACTAGCTACCGAATCGTGTTTTCCCGTTGCAGCAGCCTCGAGAGAGGTGTTGTGGCTCTAGTGTTTGGTCTGATACGGGAGTACGAGAGTGCCCAGGATTGGAGTTGCTATAGTGACCCTTCCACTCTAAATTAGGACCAGCAACCTCGAGAGAGGTGTTGAAGCTTAATTAGAGGTACCCGCTTCGAGAGAAGGGGTACTGGATGTTTCTGCTTCTGCTTGTTTTATCGAAGCTTTCTCCTTCGTTCCTTTCTAAAGAAATAGTATTATCCTCTCTATTTTTGTTGCGTGAAAACCCTAAAAACTAATAAACCTTTAAAAACCTTAATTTTCCTCGTAGCTCCAGTTGGAGATAGTTTTCTTTTATTTTATCGATCTTAACCTGTTGTTCCCTTGGGGAACTTTATCATCTCCTTACCCATACCAGAGTGTAACGTGTCGATTCTGCGTTCGTCAACACTACCACCCTTGTCCCTGTGTTCGACCCCGTAATAAAGTTGTAGGGGCCTAGAAGGTTTCGGGTTATAAATTTAAAAGTACAACTACTTCAAATCCGCACCCTTTTCGGACGCGCGATTTAGGCCGGTCACTAATGAAATGGGAAACTAAACTTGGAAGGAAATTAAAACTATGTATCTAATCATCCATAAGTCTTTAGGCATATGTTCATTTAGTTTCATCTTCTAAATGTCCATGTCTACCGATAAATATGCAGTTTAACCTAAAAAGTCAGCCTATAAATACTCAACTCAGTATACCTCTATACTTTGTAAGTGGTGCAACCAAAATATGTGCAAATATGTGTAACAATGTAATCAAGCATAATCAACAATTATTATTTGAATAATTGAAGTTGCATTTTATCTATAACTTCCTAACCCATAGTTTCCCTATCTCACTGGGCACATTCATCCCTTACTCAATCATTGGATTTCTAAGGTTTCATGTAGCATTGGACTCAGGGTGACTATCCATCATTGCACTTGGTCACGTGCATATCTAAAATGTTAGTCACTTATTCATTGACTTATCCTTATTTTTTGGGAATACAACCTTGTTCAACTACACCTTATATATTTCATAATGGGTTTAGGAAATTATTCTTATTACAGATCATACACAGCACCTTATAATTTGTAGGAAATAAACAAGCATCCAGTAGTTTAGTTTGCAATACATCAGGAAAGTTTGGAAAACGTCATATGTCAATAAGTGATTCTAATCAGAATTAACCATGTACCTTTCTTTCAAGTCTTCTTACATCCAAGAAAACAAGTTCAATTTATCAACCAATCAATCAATCAATTGACCTATAATTGTGTATATATATATATATATATATATATATATATATATATATATATATATATATATATATATATATATATATATATATATATATATATATATATATATATATATATTATCATCAGAGATACAATCAAAATACTAGAATTATTTAATGGTTAATCAACAAATCAAGGATTTCCACGTCAGCTGGATAAAAAATTATCTGTGTGACATAGTCATATTTCAATCTTTGGAAAAAACCTATTTGCCCATGATGTTGTGACATTCAAGTGATTCATATGGGGGAACACTTGTCCAACCCCCCCAAATTTTTTCCCCCCCACACCATCCTGAGCAAGAAGTCAACCATAGGGTCGAACCATGGTTGACTCTTGTGTTAGGGACTTGGCAACCTTGGATGAAGGTTCCTTGACCTTTATTGGGTCTTGCTAATGCTATGCGGCAAAAGAACGGTAGCGTATATGGTTAAGAGAGGGCACTAGGGGTCTAGGATATTAGATATGTCATCAAAAAAGAACAAAGGAAGGTACCTCAATTCATGAAAAGATGAGGCTCTAGGAAGCTTACTGCAAATCCACCAAACAGTTTCAACCACTTATGACATCTAATGATGGTTGAAGGTGCAGTCCTAGTGTAGGTTTCAAAATTCCAAATGTTGAGAGTCGGGATGGAGCGATAGAGCCTTATCCATGTCCTTCAAATAAGCCAGACGGCTTTAGGAACCTCACACACTGCTTCCGACCAAACCAATTTCCCTAGAATGCTCTGGAGGATAGAGACGACATCAGAAATCAGTAGAGATTGGGGGGACCTAGGAAGAGATAACAGGGGTGGTTGACAACCAATGATGTATTTCTCTTAGTGTGCAAGAGTGTGGGGAAGCTAATGGTACCATTTATATAGAAGAATGTAGTGTTTAGGGGTGCCAAAGTTCAACCCTAACTCCCTAGCTGGCCCACGATTTCGAGATTACTACATAAAGCAATGATAATGGATGGGACTTATCTTGTTGGCCTCATTAACCTATCTTGATCCTAATGGGACTACTATGAGGGGAAGAGGTTGAGAAATGAGGGAGATATGGTCAGAGGTTCGAGTCTTGAGTCATGCGGGAGTCTGATCAGGATGTATATGATGATGGGCTATCATTGGATTCACATATGACCTCTTCAGATAACACATGCATGTTCACATGATTAAGTCCCACGACATGCACACTTAGGCTGGGTGTCATTTATTTAAACAACTTATATTCTACCCCACTTTATCTTAATCTTTAGAAAATCATATAGGCTTCTAGAAAACTCCATATGATGCCAAATTTTGATTTTTTTTATATGGAAGGTAAATATATTTTCCTTACCTTTTAAGATATTGAATAATCTAATTACATAGGTCACATATATGCTTGTTAGCCTTTCAAACTTGACAATTGTCTCTGTTTAGGTATTAACCTACGTTGGGTTAAAGGTAGGGTCCAACTAAGCTCATTGGTTTTGTTCAAATTGATATCAAAGAAAAACCTAGTATTATCATCTGTAACTATTCAACTCTTTGATAATCTTGGAATCTTTTAGGTTATTGGAATGTCCTTTATATTTGTAATCACCGATGATTGTATTATTGAAAATAGATAAAAAGACACTATTCCTTTCATTTGGAGAATTTTCATTCACAAACCAAATTTTCTAAATAATGACATAGGAATTTGGGGTTCTTAATATCATTTATTTATACTTTAGTTGCATATAAGTAAATCAAATGCTTGCAAATTCAAGTTGTACTATTTCTTGTGCAATCATCAATGATAATGATTATGTATTCAATACCACCTTTAGAAGGACACCGAGAAGGGCCCCACAGATCTGAGTGAATATAATCTAGATCATCCTTAGAATAACGAATTGGAATGTCAATGCTATTGAGTTTAGCCTTCCCTGTGATACAATGATCACATAAACCTAACTTTCCAATACTTGCACCACACAAAAACCCTTTCTTTTAATAATATAACCCAAGTAACAAAACTTATTACACCTTGGTATATCCATTCCATCCAACTTGAACTCATCATTCACAATTCTAGATTGACTAGAATTTCAATGCATATTTTAGGTTTACTTCTACTTATTGTACAACCATTAGATTCTTACGCATTTCTCTAAAGCTCAAATTTATTATTCAATATTTCTTTTTTATTATCAATCAATAAAAACATCATCAACGAATAACATGCGCCAAGGAATATCGTCATCAAAATGCTTTGTCAACTCATCCGTAATAAGAACGAATAGGTTTGGGTTGAGTGTGGATCCTTGATGTATGCCAACGGTGAAAGGAAATGTTGATGTCTCTCCTCATGGACTCCTAATGCTAGAATTTGAGCTATCATACATGTCTTAATCAAGTCAATATATTGGATTGACACACCCTTTTAATGCAAAACCCTCCATAACACTTTCTGGGTACTCGATCATAGACCTTTTCAAGATCAATAAAATCATATGAAGATCTATTTTGTTTCCATTGTACTTCTCTATAAGCCTCCTTATCAAAAAATATCATATGTTGTTGATCTTCCTGGAAAAAAATTAAACTGGTTGGTTGATATCTACATATCGATCTTAACTTTTGCTCAATGATCCTCTCCCAAATCTTCATAGTGGTACTCATCAGCTTGATACCTCCGTAACATGTGCAATTCTGAATATCTGTTTTGTTCTTGTAAATGGAAATTATAGTACCATTTTTTCATACATCTCACATCTTCTTTGACTGCGTAATCTTATTAAAAAAAATCAGTTAACTACATAGCTTCGTCACTCCCATACTCTTCCATGTCTACTGTCTGAACGACTTGTCTTGTTTATTTTAATCTTTTTCAGAGTATTCTAGACTTCAGATATTTAAACTGCTCGCGTGTAAATGATATCTCATATGGTCGTGTCACCTAAAATTCCTATATTATTCACGGCATCTTTATTGAACAGTAGGTGAGGTGTTTTGTTATTCTTATTGTAAAAATATACCAAACCTGGTTCCCCGTACGCGTTACCCTGCCAAACCGATTTTGGATCACGCACCTGACGCTTGGTTGGTAACTCGGGTCCATGTGGTCTTTCACGTTCTGCTAATCCTATCCGATCGGCCGATGTCCGACAACTTCTAATATAAACGAAATTTAGCTAATTAACAAACCCGTTCAGGTTTTGAGGAATTTAGCTCGTTCAACTCGGCCTAGAACACGTGTGGTGATGGACAACCAGAAACCGACCAATTAAACAAGGATGAAACAGTCGTCCAATCATTTATATATATAATGCGAAATAGATCTGCAAAAAGCAGGCGCAAGTGACTTTGGCAAATGCAATCAGGTGCCTCTGTCACTTGGAAGCTCGGATTAGAACTTCCATTTGGATAGCCCTTACACGACTCAAAAAGGATGTAAGAAGGCGGCACTGAGTGTGCAGATGAACGATCTGTTCCAGTCGGATAGCCTTAGCCGCCTTCAAACAAATGAATGGTGGTCTTTAATGATGTATAGCCACTCACACCACTACCAACCCATTCATCCTCGGCGGCAATCTGTTATCCCGCTAATCGAATGTTAATGAGCTGATGCTGTCGTCCTAATCATATAAAAGAAGTTTACTTTGGTAACATACTCATCCAACTACATTATTGAGGCGGCTTTCCCTCGTATGTAATTGGAACAGTAAGGATGTTTTGAGCGCAAACGGGCTGAATACATGCACGTCGCCACGCTTTGATATGGTAAGCGTCATTGATGTAAACGATATAATAATTCATTTTGTGTTAAGATTTCAAGCTTACTCATCCTGAATTGTATCACAACCACCTTTAGCACTCAAACATTCTAGATGAGGACGCGCAGTAGGTCAAGCTTTCTATGCTAATGAATGGGCTTTCGACGAGTTACTTTGGGAACTCCCTTTGACTGGCATAGAGAAACCCACTTTCTCCACAATTTCTTCACCTTTACCATCAGTGGCTGGCTATCAGTGCTTCATATGAGAGGAAACAAATTGTTCATAGTGACAGTTGCTTTGGTCCTTTCTCACTTATGAGTAACAGATGATGTCATGACTTTGGTGGATGGTTCAATATCCTCTATGACGGCCACCAAGGTACTTTGGAAGAGTTCATCAATGCCATGATGGGATGCAATCTAATGCAAAGGAATCGTTGAAAGCTATTGGTTCGTAGAAAACATAATACAACAAATTTGTAAATGGCACCAAATTTTGGTTAAATGTTTAACGTGTGTTTGGTTTGCATTAAAGGAATGCGTTGGGAATTGTAGTGGGAAGTGACGATGGTTCACTAAACCGAAGGCACGGGAAAAGCTCACCTTATCCTTGTGATTAGAAAAAAAAACATAACAATATCAATCAAAAGCACTATGTAATAGTTCAAGATTTGGCAATTTCTAATAAAAAATTTGAAGTCTAAAAGTTCAGAAAAGTTCGTGAACGAAAATCGATGTAACTTCAGTCAAATATTTCAAAATAGTCGAGAATAAGTCAAAGATGTGTGTGTATTATATATATATATATATATATATATATATATATATATATATATATATATATATATATATATATATAGTCAGGCTAGAATACACTCAAGTGTGTTTGTATATCAAGACTATTTTTTGCAAAATGTAAACCGTTGATCTTCACCGTCATATTATAACTAGGCTACGTACAAATTTTGAGCCCATTTGGATGAGTGTAAGTCACTCATCTGAGGGCAACAAAATCGACGCGCGAAACTAATTTGAAATTTATAATTTTTGTGGTCTTCATAACATGAGCTATACATATCCAAATGTGCTCAAATTTTGCATATGAGTCGTTCACGAGATGTTCAAGAAGATCAACGGATTATATTTTCAAAAAAAAATATTGCATCATGAAAAACTACTTGAGTGTATTCTGCTCCGGATACACTCGAGTGTATTCTAGCCTGACTATATATATATATATATATATATATATATATATATATATATATATATATATATATATATATATATATATATATATATATATATATATATATATATATATATATATATATGCCCATCTTTAATACCCGCGCGAGTAGCTACTCGCCCCCCACTTCGGTTATTTTTTTTTCAACTTGGTTACTTTTGACATGTAAAGGGTTACTTTACCTTGCAAACTGTTGAGTTTCATGCATAGATAATTACATTTGTAACAGCAGATTTCAAAATACGGTTACATATATATCTGCTGTATATTTTGTACGGGATTACTTTTTTAGTCGTATAGTTACTTTTTGATCAACATAGTTAATTTTTTTGATAGCATAATTACTTTTCTGGTTAAAACTGTTACTTTTTTAGCTGTCGGGTAGTGAAATCCAGGCAACCCACACGGGTATTGAATGAACGCCCTATATATATATATATATATATATATATATATATATATATATATATATATATAGCTTTCGGGTAGCGAAATCCAGGAGACCCACGCGGGTATTGAATGAACGCCTATATATATATATATATATATATATATATATATATATATATATATATATATATATATATATATATATATATATATATATATATATATATATGGGTATATATTCACTAGCTGCATGGGTAACTAGCTTTAGTTACCCGTGGATCTATTTTGTAATAGAAAGGTACATGTTTGTAATGAGACATGCAACATTTGTAATGAGATGAAAAAATTTGTAATGCAAACACTCATTTTGTATTACACGTCTAATTACAATAAAAATGATATTTGTAATAGCAGTTTATGATGTCAAATAAAATGAATGCTTGTATTACAAATTTGGTCATCTCAGTATAAGAGATGTTTATCTCGTTACAAACAAGTACATTTTTATTACAAAATAGATCCACGGGTAACTAAAATTAGTTACTCATGCCGATAACGAATGAATGTCATATATACATATATATGTATCTATCTATATATATATATATATATATATATATATATATATATATATATATATATATATATATACACATATATATATATATCGGAATTAGGTAAATTTTATTCCGAAACCCTCAAGGAAATAGCTTTTGGGACATAGGTACAATGTAGTCCTCAACACTACATTACTCACCCAAATAAAGAAAAAACTCTTCTATCTATCTATACATTGAATTCTATTGTATAGAACTTTGTTGATTTTACTAGCTAGCCCCTCTGCCTCCTTCTGCACATTGTGCTTCCTGCTATTCCTCTCCCTCCATATATGAAAGTAGAGAGCTGACAGCACCATCTTTTCCATCTTTTTCTGAGTGGTGACCATTCCTTCTGCTTCAGTCAACTGCATTGGCATGAGCTTTCTTTTAATTCTTAGAAGTTCCCATACCTTTCTTGTGTATCTGCATGACTCGAAGATATGTGCCTTCGTCTCATGTTCCTCCTCGCAGAGAAAGCAAGTATCATTTGTTCCAAGGTACCATTTTGAGATTTTGTCCAGGGTGGCAAGTGAATTATGCACTTCCCTATACAAGCACATGTCCCATTTGGGGACTCCAATATATACCAGATATTCCTGGAGGTGTGTAGTACAGTCTTCGGTTGAATAAGCTCCCATATTCTGTCTTGTTTCTCCTTCATCGTCCAGGACCCTCTTTCATCGTCAGTGTTCTTGATATCTTGCCACACTTCTGTCATTCTATTTATGACTCTAGAATAGCCTTCCCTGGTCCTCGGTTTGAAATCCAAACCTTTAGGATAGTGTGTACTCATCCATTTTGCCCACAGGGAGTTGTTCTGCAAGTATTTGAAGATTTGTTTTTCTGTGCCCCAATCAGCTATGATTCTAGGGGTTTTCAGACCCACCCCTCCTTCCTCCTTAGGCCTCGCCAGTCTACTATACTTTATTGGGTGGACTGTACTAGCCCAAATAAAGCTTGATATCATAATCTCCATTCTGTCCAGGATCGCCCCTGGGATTTCTCCCTGTTGAGCCCAAAAGATTAACATACCTTCTATTGCAGGCTTTTTCAAGGTAATTCTTCCTGCCATGGATGTTTTCATCACAGGCCATTTGCTAATCAGTTCATCGAGTTTATCAGAACACTCCACGAAGTCACTGATTTTCAGATTGCCTCCAGCTAATGGGAATCTGAGGTATTTGATAGGGAGTTTTCTCACTGTGATTCCCATCGCCTCTTCAATCTCATATGTTATTTGCTCAGAATTCTTGGACAAGAATAACTGTGTCTTCTGTATATTTGTCTTCAGGCTAGTGTCATCACTGAACCTCTTCAAGTGTTTCTTCAAGTAAGTCATGTATGTAGCCTTTTCCTACAAAAAAAACCAGCACATCGTATGCAAATATGAGGTGACTTAACACCTTTGTGCCATGGACTGTGTAGGTAGCTACCTTCTTCGCTCGTTCCTCTTTGTCCATCAACCTTGTGAAATACTCCATCACAATAGTGAATAATAATGGTGAGAGGGGGTCCCCCTATCTCAATCCATTACTACCTCTGAAGATACCACAAAGGGAGACGTTAACAAGTACTGAGTAGCTTGTCGTTGCAACACATTGTTTCATCAAGTTTATCCATCTTTCTTGGAAACCCATCCTAGACATTATCCACCAGAGTGAGCTTCAATTGACACTATCGTAGGCCTTTGAGACATCCAACTTCAAGCATGCCTTCTTATGTCCCCTCAAGACATTGAAGTCTAACAGGAACTCTTCTGTTGCGCAGTGACTTATACTTTGATCTGCTATGAACGCCCCTTGGTTGTCTGAGACAATCAAAGGGAGCACCGTCTTCAACCTCTCCACCAGTAACATAGTTATCACCTTGTACTGGACATTGCAACATGCAATTGGTCTGTAGTCAGCCAAGGATGACGTCGTCTTCTTCTTAGGAATAAGCACCAAGAACACGTGGTTCACCTGTCTAAGAAGGCAAACCCCCTCCATGAACCATCTAATGGATTCACATAGATCTTCTTTGATGACCTCCCGTGTTTCCCTGTAAAAGTGTCAGTTGAACGCATCAGGTCCTGGCACTTTATCAGTCCCAATACTCCATAGTGCCTTCTTAATTTCCTCCTCATTGGTCTTCCTGCAAAGGATGTTATTGTGAGTAGTGGTGAGTTTATAACTCCATTGAAGTTCCTCCTCCCCCATACCCTCTACTTCCTCATAGTTTTTATTGTAGAGTTTCTCGTAGAATTGCATATCTTCCCTTCCCAGGTCCTCTTGGCTATTGAGTGTTCTACCCTCCTTATCGATCAGCTCACTAATAGTGTTAAGTGCTTCTCTGTATTTGATTGCGTTATGGTAGATTTTTGTATTTCAATCCCCATCTTGGATCCACTTCTGTCTACTCCTCTTCCATAGGAAGATCTCCTCCGCCTTTTTTAAATCATCCAAGATGTGTTTGAGTTATAACTCTGCATTGATTAGGGTTGGATTAAGCGGGTCCCTAAGCAGTTGACTTCTGACCTCCATTAGCTCCTTCTTATTTGTTTCAATAAGTAGGAGGATGTTAATGTGCTCCTTCGACCACCTCTTGATTTCTCCTTTTAGCCTCTTGCGTTTGTTGGCGAATACATAGATGGGGTTTCCCTGGATAGGTTCACCCCAACTTTGTGCCACTAGGTCATTATGGCCCTCCCACTTTGTCCAGAAGTTGATGAATCAGAAAGGTCTGTTACTCCTAGCTTTCTCCCTCAATTGCATCAGCAAAGGTGCATGATCACTTATATTTGTAGACATAGCCTTGATGCTAGTGTTACTGCACATATCCAGCCATCTTGTGTTGACTAGAGCTCTGTCGATCTTGGATGCAACTCTCTTCCCTGGTTTGCCTTCGTTATTCCATGTGAATGTATCTTCCCCTTGTATAGGAAAATCACATAGCTCTGCCTCATTGATTAGTTGATTGAATGACCTCATAACCACCTCAGGTACCAACCTGCCTCCCCTCTTCTCCTCTTGAAGTCTGACATTATTGAAATCTCCCATGATCAGCCATGGGAGGTTCGTCCATTTTGCTTGTGCCACCAGCTCCTTCAACAGGGACTGCCTTTGTGTGTGCAGATCGAAGGCGTAGACAACTGAAAAGAAAAACTTTAGATCACCTTTATTAGTGCAGACATATGAGATGACTTGATCGTCGTTGACCTCCACCTCCACCTCCCAAGCATTTGGGTTCCAACCCAAGAAGATTCTACCCAGTTCGACTGAATTATGGTTAGTGATGTGTTTCCATCCCATAGGGAAAATGGAGGTAACACTCCTACTGTTAGCTCTCTTTATCTTCATCTCCAAGATAGCCTCCATTGAGACACCAGTAGATTTAATCCAGTTCCTCACCTCACGTCTCTTTTCAGGGTTGCAAACCCCCTTGACATTCCATGTGAGAACATACATTAAGGTTCTTTAACTTTTGTTCCCGGTACGCCTACCAGGCTCCCTCTCCTTCTCCCCCACTGGAGTCTTCTCCTTCTCCTTATATTTGTCTTTCCTCCTCTCCTTCTGCGGTGGGCTGGGGTTCTTTTCTGAATCCAAGATTTCATCTATTTCCTCCTCCTTCTCGCTCAAGGAGTAGAATGAGTTAGCATCCACTTCACCTTCTTCTTTGTCTCCTGATGTGCTTGCTTTCTTGGTTGAATTGGTGTTGTTAACATGTCTTGCTCTCCATGTCTTTTTGAGTGCTTGGAAACCATCATCATCTTTGGCAGATTCAGTATCCTTCTTCTGTGGGCACTCATTATCACCATGTCCAAAGACACAATAGCTTGAGCACTTCTTGGGGATGAACTCGTATTTGATACTGAAAGGGATTGCCTCCTTGCTCGGTACATTAACCCAAACCTTGTCTGGGTTTTATTCCTCTGCCTCAATCTCAACCAGGACCCTGGCCTCATTAGTTTCTTTTGTCTCTGTTTCCCTAGTCTCCACATGCAGCACCTTGCCTACCCCTAAAGCAAGCGTGCATGTTGCCTTCTCTGTCCACATCTTACCATTAGAGGGGATGTGAATCCATATAGGAATTGAGGACACATCCGTCTTCTCAAGAGGATCGCCATAGGTGTAGTGCTTTGCGATTACCAGGTGGCTATCAAACCACCGTGGTCCACTATTGAGACATGTCTTCTTGTCTATTTCGTTAGAGAAATGGATTATGAAGAAACCCTTCTCTTTCGAAATAACATCAAAATCGCCTCTTGGCTTCCATACTCATCGTATCCAAGCCAGCAGGTGGGGGTAAAATGGGTGTTTACCCATGATGTAGATCGAGACTGCGAACTCCCATACATCCTTCATACGTCTTTATTCCTCTGCGTCAAGGTCTACCATCACCTTTCCATCCTTCTTGGTTGGTTTAGGGAATATCATCCCCGCACACTCCTTCTCTTGCGTTAGGGTTCTCTTCACAATCTCCGTCTAGGAGTTCTTCTTTTTCTTCCCAGCATCATTCTCCTTCATTGTTCCCTGGGTTTGGTTGTTCATTGGTGGTGGGGGTGGGTGGATTGGATGGAGGGTTGGTGGTGGTGGAGGCAGCAACCGCCACCATGGTCGTCGATCCTTCTCAGGATCACCCGGGCAATCGCCGGGAAACCCTAAGAGAAAGGAGAGGGTGGTGTATGTATGTCGGAATAAGGTAAATATATTTCGACTCCCCCCTTACAACTGTAGGAGGGTCAAGAGTTACATATAGCCCTATGCTCGCTATACAACGTGTACGTGAGCAACTCACCCGACTAGCTTACATGTAATCTCTTTTTAACATTTTTACAAATTTTTGCAGCAATAGAACTCACACTACTATCTACTCCTCCATGATTCCGAGTGTTTCTTTCATTCCAAACATAGAAGCATAAGGCAGCAAAAAGAATCAACTTCTTCTCATCATTGGCGCAACATTTAACCATCTTTTTTAAGTCCTCGTCCAGCTCTATATGCAGCAAGAATTCTTTGCAAATAGTCCTCCATAAGTTCTTCATGAAGTTGCAGCAACCGAAAAGGTGACTATGGGATTCATCACTTTCCTTGCATAGGTAGCATGTGACAGTAGTGTTGCGATTCCATTCATGAACTTTGTCCAACGTCGCTAGAGCACCATGCAGAATTTTAAACACACATGTAGACCATTTAGGAATTTGCTTACCATTCCATATCCGTTCCATAGTGTCATCTTTTGCAGCCCTTGTCCTGGTAATCTCCCACAGATCCATATTTGGATTAAGCATATACCATTGTCCATCAGGCTTTAGACAAAAAAGGTTCTTGACTTGTGGCCAAAGACCCCTCATCATATGAATGGTACGTGAGATACCTTCTCTGGTGCGGGGCTGAAAATCCAGTCCCTATGGATATCTATCTCTCATCCATCTCCCCCAAATAGAACCCCCAATCTAGTAAAAGATAATTCTCTTCAGAGTCCCCCATATAGCAATGTCTCTTAGAGTTTTTAGTTGCAAGCCTCCCTCATCTTTAGGTAGAGCCAATCTTGAATAGTGCATGGGATGGTAGTCACCCGCCCAGATGAAGTTTGAGATTTTCATCTCCATCCTGTCAAGCACAGCACCCGGAATCTCGCCCTGTTGCACCCAGAAAATAAGAAGTCCCTCAATAGATGATCTAATAAGGGTAGCGCGGCCCGCCATGGATGTCTTCTGTGTTGACCATCTGGCTATCATCTCGTCCAACTTATCAATGCATTCAGCAAAATCTTTGACATGTAGATTGCCCCCGGCAAGAGGAAAGCCCAAGTATTTAGTCAGGAACTTACCCAACTCAACACCGATGGCTTCTTGTAGTCTGGCTTCCAACTGGTGACAGTTCTTTGAGAGATAGAGTTGAGTTTTATTAGCATTAATCTGCAGCCCCGTCCTCATACCAAACTCTACCAGAAATTTTTTTAGTTCTTTTAGCATATCAACTTTGGCCTCCAGAAAAAGTAAGACATCGTCGGCAAAGATAAGATGGCTCATTACCTTCATCCCATGGACCATATATACTTTGATTAATTTTGCGTCTTTGACTACTTTCAGCTTCCTTGTAAAGTATTCCATGACAATGGTGAAAAGGAGTGGGGAAAGGGGTCATCTTGTCTTAGACCATTGCTGCCTTTGAACATACCAGCCGAAGTACCATTGACGAGCACCGAGAAGCTAGTTGTTCCAACACATTGTTGCATCCAATGTATCCATGTATCAGAGAAGCCCATTTTTTCCATGATCCACCACAATTTTTCCCATCTCACACTATCGTATGCCTTCGAGATATCAAGCTTTAGACATGCCTTTCTACTCCCTCTCATCACATTGTAATCAGCTAAGAATTCATCAGCAAGAAGGGCACACTCGCTAATGCTTCTACCAGAATTAAAGGCTCCTTGGTTTTCAGAGATCAGAAAGGGAAGGACCATCTTCAGTCTTTTTGCTAAGATTTTTGCAATAATTTTATATTGAATAGAGCAGCAAGCAATAGGTCTAAAATCTGCAAGCGATGTTGTTATCTTCTTCTTAGGAATTAGGACCAAGAAAGAATGATTGACTTGTCTAACCATATGACCTCCATCAAGAAACCATCTCACATACCTCAGAAGATCTTCTTTAATAGTTTCCCAAGCCGTCCTATAGAAGAAAGCATTAAATCCGTCTGACCTGGGGGATTTGTTGCAGCCAATGCTCCATAGTGCATCTTTAACTTCTTTCTCGGTGACCTCCCTTGTGAGAATATTATTATGGGTGCTAGAAAGTTTGAATCTCCAATCAATGTCTTCCTCCTCAATAGAATCTTCAAAGTTTTTATTGTATAGCTCACCATAGAACTGAACAACTTGGTCCTCAATATCTTCTTGTTTGTTAACCACTTGCCCTTCTTTGTCAATCAGCTCACATATGATATTAGCGGCCTCTCTTCTTCTAACTGCCATGTGATAGAGCTTGGTATGTATGTATGTATGTATATATATATATATATATATATATATATATATATATACACACACACACACACACATACATATGTATGTGTACATATTAGATACACAAGTAGCTATTAAGTTCACAAGACATTTCAATCTCATTGTGTGAAAAAAGTAGGAAAAGATTCAAAGAATTGTTGAACAATTACAATAGACTGTGGGAAGAGTAAGGGTCAAGTGTTCTTTCTACATGGTTTGGTATAAAAAAGAATAAGCGACTCAAAAGACAGAAATCTTGAAAAATCGTAAAAAGTCATGAAAATTGTGAAAAACTTTAAATCATAAATAAGAGGGAAAATCGTGAAAAATTGTGGAAACCCGTTTTGAACATTTGGGAACTTGTAAAATCATCACTTCCCACTATAACTCCTAAGCAGTGTATTAATGTACAACACATTTGGGACCATATGAAGCCTTTTAAGTCACCAAATTTTCAAGAAATTTGGAGAGATCTGTTACTATGTCCACACCAAAATAAAGATAAGGAAAAATAAGAACTACACCCGACTTATACAACACATTCTTAATATCTTTTTCTCATCACTACACCACAATTAATATATATTGATTAATTAGATTGACCCACGTAGGTGAACCTAATCAACCAAATTGCCATATATGATGAGTTCGAATGCCTTGACTTAGACTCCTAAACTTAGAATAACTTCGTAGAACCTCAAAATATCCATCTCTTTTATAGCATACATAATAATATAGCATTGGATGTTACTATGGACAACCTGACAGGGAATATCCCTTTTTTTTTATTTGATGTGTAAGGACTACTTCAACCCTTTCTCTCAAATGATGCATAGCCTAGATTTTTCCACCTTGTTGGTCAACTAGATTGGTTGGCACCATTGAATTGTTTTAAGTCTAGCATTTATTAAATAACTTGAGCACAAAAAATTCAATTTTCCAACCACTCTAGGATCAAAATGACGTCCTTGTTAGTTATTATCAGAATTACCCAATACAATAGAGGATAATAGAGTGACTAACAAATCTATCTTGAATATGATTCTATGTCACATAATTGTTTGTTACCCTAGGTCCACACTCCTAATGGCTACATAGCCAAAGGTGAGTGGAATTGGGCATCTATCCGTAGAATGGCACAAATATTTCGTATAGGCAATATATATGTAAAAGTAGTAACAACAAAAGATAAAAAGATATTGTACTGGAGATATGAGATATGTACCCATTTCTAGATTCAAGTACACCCATTTGTGTTTCATTTTAGAGCTTGGAGTCTTGAGTGCAGCGGATCTTTATTTGGAAACTACAAATTTGATAAACAAAGCATATTAATGCTAAAGCATTAAGTACGCTATGAAAAGATATGTCAATAGTTTAAGAGTAATACAAAACTTTCTTGGCTACGAAACACGAAAATGAACAAGACATGGAAACAACTCGAGAAAACTTAACGATACCACTTAATACAAAGCATGTTTTAGGTGTCTGGATCCATTACATCAACATTAGATTGTATAATGGATTAATATATCTTATATTTGAGCTTTTGTCAAGATTTTATAATTGAACATCAAAGTAGTAGTAATAGGAACAATAGTTCAACCAAGTACTTATCTAGCCAAGAATTCATACCAACGTACATACAAGCAATCCAGTACCATAGTAGGTTCAAGAGCGAAACATACCATACGACTAGAGTATGAGCTAAGATTCATGAATAAGATTCCTAGAGATGATCCAGACTAAGGGAACCTCACAAAGAAAAGATATAGCATGGTTTCTTAGTTCCAAGGGGTTTGATAATCTAATCATCACATTACACATGTGGATGTTCCCCTCGTCCTAGGTTTCAAATAGTTCAACATAGTTCCAAACTTCTAAACATGCATATCATTAATCAACATAGTTCAAGGATCAACATTTCGCCTTGGGTCTAGGTAAACCATCCACATTATGAGTAGTGCTAGATAAAGGTAACATATGATTTAGGACTAAAGTAAGCATAATATTAGATTATCATTGTAGTCTATTCATGCAAGATCGTAATCATAATTAGCCATATTAGATTCATTTCATGAAATAGAGTCACATTTCCAAGTCATAGAAGCATTAGGTAGAAAAAGTTAGGATGTAGAGCTAACATGATGATTCTACTAATTCAAATTCATTAAGACATCATGGATAGAATTAATACTAGTAGAGCTAATTGTTACAAGATTAGAGTCTAACATTCAACATATACATTTTCATCACATTAGTTGTCGTATATCATGAGTGCATGAGTGTGCTTCATGGAATATCATGTTACAAGTCATCTTTTGGAGTGATTTTAAGGTGAACATAAATGTTTCAACATTTAGGATCAACTTTACATAAGGTTTTAAGGATCCAAACCCACATGTATTAATCATAACTAATTAGGGCATATGAATGTGCAAAAGTTAGTTCTTAGGTTACCAGAGATACACATGAGAAAACGACATAAGATCTAGATAAAATGTGTCACACAACAACATAAATACAACTTATTTCGAAGTAAGGTAATAATCTAATAGCAAGAAAGGATAAAGTTTCCCTTTTAATCAAGTTACATCATGCTTGACCATACAAGAGTTCACATTTTAGGTCAAAGGTAAACATAGGTACATCAAGGTGGTACATTTTATTATTTATATCAATAGGTTGATGAATACTGATCTAAGGTTTAAGAATGATATATGAAGCAATAATAACATTTTGGAGTAAGATACACCACTTAGTACTTAAAAAGTACATGCAAGTCATGGTATTTCATATATCAGAAAAAAATGTAAGACAAATTAGGTTCTAGAACCATTTTATTTGGAAATCTCTCATTTTTCTCATCAAAATGGTATACTATATGTCTATATTTGGTTAAATCATCACAAAGATGTAATTTTTCAAAGATGTTAACTACAAAGAGGGGGTTTGGGTCGTTCATGTCAGCTCGTGGGCCTGGGATGCTGCCACATAGCCCAAGGGGCACACCATTCACTTAGCTCATCTTCTCAGGGAAGCCTAGCCATAGATGAACATTCATAGTCTCCACCCACTGCCATGAGGTGACTATTTTGAGCTTGTAAACGTATGCCACCGCCTGATCCATTGCCCTCGATCATTCGTGGGCACTGACGCCCACTCACGTTGGTGTATCGATCCGTAACCTTGCCCTAGGGTAGCCTTGGATCTGGTCTGTCAATCTGGTCACTCGTTTGACTGGGATGTCAATCTTGTAGTGTGTGACCTTCTCTCCCTCGTAGGCACATTTCGATCCATCTCCCAGGTGGTAGCGGCGGTGCTGCAGCTGAGGAGAAAAAGGGGACCGAGAAAGGGTCTAACATCTTCGATTTCATAGCTAAAGTAAGCCTTTAATGTGGGGTTTTCTAGTAAAGGCATGTCAAGGGACGTAATGAACGTAACTATGGCTAGGTATGTAATTAAGTACACAAAATGTGTAATACAAGACATCTGATCAAAAAATACACACATAATGACTTGAATGTGTATGATTGTAGTCCGTTTTATATGAATATAAATGAATTATTCCTATGAATGATAATGTGATGAATATATAATGTGATGAGTCCAGTTCATGACTTGAGCCTTAGACCTAGCTTAGGTCTTCATGTTATGTATGTAAAGAAATATTAATCACATATGTCATACATGAGCTTCAATTGAGAAATTATATTGATTGAAGACTTATTTTCATGATTTGGAATACATTTAAGCTCATGGACCCTTTGAAATACTAAGGGATGGACCATGTTCCCTAGAGCCCAAATTCCATCCCTAGTGGACTAATTAAGTTTTACAAATAGGTCCTTGGAGTACAAATTCAGAATTTAGTATTTTGTGGACATAATGAATGCTCAAAATATTTTTCGTAAAATAATAATTAGAATATAAGATGGTGGGAAAAATTTTAGATGATTTTGATATATATAGTGGCCTAGGTAATTAAATTAGTAGTTATAATATTTTTATTTAAAAGATAAGTTTTAAGTGGTTATCCAGTAAGTTTTGACTCGATATCTTGTTCATATATAAGTGATAACCATGGAGTGTTTCTCCCAAAATTTGGTTTCAAATAGAGCTCAGATATGGAGTTTATAAATATTTATCTAATCTAGACTTTTATGCAAAAGAAAAAGAAAAAGCAAAATAAAAAATAGGGCAACTCCCATCCATATCGGACCAGTCGTGCCCAAAGAAATCGGGGGCCGAACAGAGACCCAACAAAAGGGGGGGGGTCTCACCCTTGATCTCAAACGAGGGGGGGCTAGTGATCCGATCCTAGGGTTTCACTGGAAACCGAGAGCGAGAGGAAGATAGAGGGTGAAGCGGAGGCATGATGGCGGCGGTAGGCAGAAAATGGCCTTTTCATTCTTGGCATGTTTGTACTCAATGATGGCGCCACCCAAGCTGAGGGATAGGATGGTGGTAGGGGATGCCTGGCCGCAAGCTACCACAAGCTAAGCATCAAGATCCAGGTTGCCGAAGGCAGATCAGACTTAGGCGGCGGCCTGTGCAGGAAAATAGGGGACCTTCCCCTCATTCGGGAATATGGGCGAACAAAAAGATGGTTCCTTCTAGATTCGTGACCCAGGAAGCAAGGGAAATAGGTTTTGCTCGCCACAGTCCTTAGATTGCAAACCAACGGCTGGGATCAATTCAATTTCAGGTATATTTGAAAATTCATATCTTGAGATGTAGAGCTCAGTTTGGAACAAACAAGATACCTACAGAAAGCTCTTGATGATTACTATAACAAAAAAATACTTCCAGAATAAGATTTTGATATCTAATGTTTATTAAAAATAGTGGATTCAAAACTATATGATTTTGATGTTTGGTCAATTAAAAATAGTAAACACCTTTAGAAATTCATAGAAATTTTACTGAATGTGTATTTTGATATGTTTAACATTAATTCAGATCTTGATTGTTCATATATGAAGTTTTAATGAGATTTTTATTGTAAACCCTAATAAGAGTATTTTGGGTATTTCACCCATGATCTGATTTTTAAATGACCAGATATTTTAATACATGGTCATTCCTACATAATATGAATACTTTTTTTGAGATTTGATTAAGTTTCTTGTGCTATTATATTAGTATTTAGTTTTAGATGAGTAGCCATTATGAAAGAATAATAAATGATTATCTTGCGACAATAAGTGATATATAGCCTAATTAAGTATGATATTATTTATCTAAATAGTTTTTAATTTGATTTCATAATAGATTCAAGTGATATTAGTATATATGACTATGTTGAGGTTTTCTTCTTATATGATCTATATGTTCATATTAGTGCATAAGACGATTTATGTCTTATTTGAGTATAAAGATAATATTGATTATATAGTAAGAGTTTTGATTTAATTTCAACATCATTATTTTATGATGAGTTTAGACTAAAGTTATGTATAGTCTAAATAAGATTCCTAATTTGTAAATTACAAGGTTAGTAAGATGGGGTCTAGAGATTTAGAAATAGAAAGATGGAACATACACTTAGACTAATAGAACTATGATGATATCATGGTTATTAAAGTTATGTAACTTAGAATCAAGACTTCCATACCGATGCCATCTATACAAGGGGTAAGTGGTTCATGCCCATGAGTATTCATATTTTAAGTTTAGTATGTTTACATGTCTCCTGATAAGACTTTTATAAATTATATGGTTCAATGTTCTAAGATTTTAATGCAAACAAGAATATTCTCATATCTCTATCATTATGTAAGTTCAGATACCCAAAATCTCAAATAGAGACATGTTGCTCAAAATAGTAGTGACCCATGGACCAAGTCCATGAGAAAGTTAAAGAATCATGTTCGTATAAGGTTGCTTAGAAATGTTTGAAATTAATGAATGGAATCGTAAGATAAGATATGCAAGTAATGTAGTCCTACTTTGTTGGTGATTTGGGATAGCTTTGTATTGAGAATTTACACATATATTATCAGGATTTCTCGTATTTATAGGCATAACTATGTATTACAATTTCAAGTAGAAACATGACATTAAGATTCATACATATGTATAGATATAACAACTAGATTCCTTGGAATGAATAATATCTAGAACTTAATTACAATATAAGCATATGAATTTTAGAATATTAAGACATGGTCTACTTTCAGAAATAAAGGTACTTTTGGGATCACAATGTATTGTAAAAATGAGTTCATGATGGCATTATAAGATAATGACACATTAAGTTATGATTAGGTTGTAATACAATATTATATAAGATTTCTATTTTAATATTTAAGGTTTAATATGTAAGATCATATGCAAAGTTTCAGGGCAACATCATATTTTATAAGAAGGATTGAACCATCTTGTTAGAATTGATATTTTTAGATATGTTGTACTTATCATACTTTCATAAGATTGACTTATGATACTTTGTACACTTAGTATTTCTATATTCATGTCAGATCCTTTCTCATAAGACATTAGACTCATTTATGATATATTGGGTATAATGAAGTAATCTTACCAAATAAGAGTTTTAGAATAAGGTTTACCCCGATAATGAGATACATGTTCAAATCTAGCATTGAATTCAGTTTAAAACTTAAGAATAAAAGATTTAGATTCAGACTTAGACTACTCACTGTGTGAGTAGACAATTTTTAAATAAAGATACATGATAAGGGTTATAGGCCCCAATCTCAATTATGTTGTAATTTGAGATACATATCCAAATTCTATAATAGATTCAGTTCAGATTTTAAAGAGTAGAGATTCAGATTCAAATTTTAGATTCAAAACTAAGTACGAGTTGAGTACTCAGTTTCAGATAAGTTCATATTCAGAGTTTAGTAAAGATAGACTTATGATAATTCATTCAAAACCTTCACATAATACATTATATAATAAGTCCTTATTCAGAGAGTCTCGGGACGATTTAGAGGCATCTGTTGCCAATTCAGAGGAGGGTTTACTCCATTTCAGAGGACACGTTGTGCCAACAGAGGGTGCTTTGCACCATAGTGGACACTTCGGTGTCAACAGAGGGCATGTTGTGCCAACAGAGGGTATGTTGTACCATAGAGGACACTTCGGTGTCACAGAGGAGGACTTATTGTATAATGGTGGCCACAGTTAGATAAAAATCGTAAGTAAAAGATACCTTAGATTAGAGATGCCCATATTCTCATCCATGAGTAATTATGAGAGGGAATTAGATAAGATAATTAAGAACTCGGCACTTTGATGTAGGTCATGAGATCCATGTACCAGGGTACATATCTTTAGAGAAAGATAAGATAGAAAGATAAGAATTTTAGATTAAGAAATAAGAGATTTTATGTTTTAGATTTTACTCAGAGCTTGATAGTAATTTCATGTTTATAATGCCAATTTCAGATTATTAATCATGTACATTTTAAAATACTCATGCCACTTACTCTAACGAATGTTTTCCCAATGCATGCCTGGGGACATGATGTCTGCAAGATTTGGAGCAGCTGAGAATCAAAGGAACAAGTAAAGGTCTAGGAGATTTTACAGCTTGCCTAGTGGGGTGCCATCTACTGAGGCGGTCCAGAGTTTAGACAGATCTTTTTATGCTTAGTCTTGTTTAAAGAGTATATTAGATGAGTTGTAGTTTTCTTTTTTATCATTGACTATGTATGAATCAATTTTACTTAGTGCAAAGTGTTTCATTTGCTTTAATTGCAATGACTATCATGTTTGTGACACTCCCAGATGGAAAAAAAATATTTCTTCCGCTCATGTGTTATGAAAATATGGGTGTTACAATATGGTATCATATCAATTTAGTAAATGGCCACTAGGCAAACATGATTCTCATAGTCACCCTAGAGTGAAGAGGTAAGATTAGGGTTTAGGGATAAATTCCATAAGAAGAATACCATAACCTAGAGTGATTATGGGTCTTAACCTTAGAATGGATAGATATCTTAGAGGTAGAAGTCATCCTTGTTTAGATCTAAATTAGCAACCTAAACCTAGCTAATGAGGTTTCTTCTCCATTCTCAGTGGTTATGGCCAGCCAATTGAGAATTGAAAAGGAATTTCATAAGCGCTAGACTTTTATGCATCTCTCCTTTCTTACTAGCCCATGTGGTATGGGACATGTGTTAGTGGATTAGTGAGGGATAGCATGTCAGGATCTCACATCTCTGGGTATGTGCTTGATCACCACATATCTAGAAATGTAGGAGGTACCTGGAAGACCTAAGATTAGACAGTCAACTACACCTAATGTTAGAAAGTTATGATAATGTTGAGGTTGATGCCCTAAGTGTGGAGCCAAGTTTAGTCTCATAAACCCTAATTATGAGTTGAGCAGTAAATCAAGGTAATAGATAATGCTTACATAAATATTTTATGAAAATACATTACATATCTCTTTTCATGCAAAATCATGAACATGTGAACCTCAACATGTTAATTAGTAGTAGCCTAGAGAAAATTTGAGGATGAAATTTATTTTAAGGTGGGTAGAATTTTAACATCCTTGATTTCATAGCCAAAGTAAGCCTTTAATGTGGGGTTTTCTAGTAAACGCATGTCAGGGGACGCAATGAACGTAATTATGGCTAGGTATGTAATTAAGTACACAGAATGTGTAATACCAGCCATATGATCAACAAATACACACATAATGACTTGAATGTGTATGATTGTAGTCGGTTATATATGAATATAAATGAATTATTCCTATGAACAATAATGTGATGAATATATAATATGATGAGTCCAATTCATGGCTTGAGCCTTAGACCTAGCTTAGGTCTTCATGTTATGTAAGTATAGAAATATTAATCACATATGTCATACATGAGCTTCAATTGAGAAATTATATTGATTGAAGACTTATTTTCATGATTTGGAATACATTTAAGCTCATGGACCCTTTGAAATACTAAGGGATGGGCCATGTGCCCTAGAGCCCAAATTCCAGCCCTAGTGGACTAATTAAGTTTTACAAATAGGTCCTTGGAGTAAAAATTGAGAATTTAGTATTTCTTGGACATAATGAATGCTCAAAATATTTTTAGTAAAATAATAATTAGAATATAATATGGTGGTAAAAATTTTAGATGATTTTGATGTATATAGTGGCCTAGGTAATTAAATTAGTAGTTATAATGTTTTTATTTAAAAGACAAGTTTGAAGTGTTAATCCAGTAAGTTTTGACTCGATATCTTGTTCATATATAAGTGATAACAATGGAGTGTTTCTCCCAAACTTTTGGATCAAACAGAGCTCAGATATGGAGTTTATAAATATTTATCTAATCTGGACTTTAATGCAAAAGAAAAAGAAAAAGCAAAATAAAAAAGGGGGCGACTCCCATCCGTATCGGACCAGTCATGCCCAAAGAAATAGGGGGGCGAACAGAGATCCAACAAAAGGTGGGGGTGTCTCACACTTGATCTCAAATGAGGGGGGGGGGGCTATAAAGTTTCAGACTTCGGTTTTTGAGGGGCTAGTAATCCGATCCTAGGGTTTCGCTGGAAACTGAGAGCGAGAGGAAGATAGAGGGTGAAGTGGAGCCATGGTGGCGGTGGTAGGCAAAAACTAGCATTTTCATTCTTGGCCTGCTTATACTCAGTGATGGTGCCGCCCAAGCTGAGGGATCAGATGGTGGTAGGGGACGCCTGGCCACAAGCTACGACAAGCTAAGCGTCACGATCGAGGTTGCCGAAGGCAGATCAGACTTAGGCGGCGGCCTGTGCAGAAAAATAGGGGACCTTCCCCTCATTCAGGTATATGGGCGAATAAGAAGACAGTTCCTTCTAGATCTGTGACCCAAGAAGCAAGGGAAATAGGGGCTTCTCACCATAGTCCTTAGATTACGAACCAACGGCTGGGATCAATTCAACTTTAGGTATATTTGAAAATTTATATCTTGAGATGTAGAGCTCAGTTTGGGACAAACAAGATACCTACAGAACTCTCATGATGAGTACTATCACAAAAAAATACTTCTAGATTATGATTTTGATATTTGATATTTATTAAAAATAATGTATTCAAAACTATATGATTTTGATGGTTTGTCAATTAAAAATAGTAAACGCCTTTAGAAATTCATACAAATTTTACTGAATGTTTATTTTGATATGTTTAACATTAATTTAGAGCATGATCATTCATATATGAAGTTTTAATGAGATTTTTATTGTAAACCCTAATAAGGGTATTTTAGGTATTTTACCCATGATCTTATTTTTAAATGACCTGATATTTTAATACATGGTCATTCCTACATTATATGAATACTTTTATTTGGAGATTTGATGAAGTTTCTTGTGCTATTATATTAGTATTTAGTTTTAGATGAGTAGCCATTATGAAAGAATAATAAATGATTATCTTGTGACAATAAGTGATATATATGCCTAATTAAGTCTGATATTAGTTATCTAAATAGTTTTTAATTTGATTTCATAATTGATTCAAGTAAGATTACTATATATGACTACGTTGAGGTTTTCTTCTTATATGATCTATATGTTCATATTAGTGCATAAGACGATTTATTTCTTATTTGACTATAAAGATAATATTGATTATATAGTAAGAGTTTTGATTTAATTTCAACACCATTATTTTATGATGAGTTTAGACTAAATTTATGTATACTCTAAATAAGATTCCTAATTTGTAAGTTACAAGGTTAGTGTTACGACCCCACCTCCTGATAACCCCCAATTAAGGGAGACCAAGAGGTTGAAGCCGCACCCATTAATCCCGGATCAAAGGTTCGACATATAACCATAAATAATTATTAAATTCTAACAGACTATACTGAAAATGGTAATAAAATTTTTCTTTGCATACCTTTGAAGAGATTGGAACTTCTAACCTCAGTTGAACTATTCTAACTAGTTCCTCCTTGTTCTTTAATTCTTGAATTCACAAAGTGTCATTTTACTGTTTGTTCTTTTCATTGTACCTAAAACGCCGACAAAAAAAACGTCGGTCAGCCAAATCTGGTATGTGGAGGAAATAGATAATGTTCAACGATGTTAACAATATAATCATTCAATTAATCATTTAACAATCAAGATTACATTTTAGGCCATACAACTCAATCCATACATATTCTCGAACTCTGTGTTGTCCCTGTAGTGGACATAGATTGCACCTCTCTTTTAGGTAATAGAGTCGCATGGCACTACCCGAAGGTAGCCCAATATCTAACTCAATGTGACTTGATGGTCCTACCTCCATGGTAGCCATGTACTAAGTCATCCATAGACCTGATGGACCTACCCAATAGGTAGCCATGTACTAGGTCATCCATAGACCCGATGGACCTACCCAATGGGTAGCCATGTACTAGGCCTTTCTCTAACCTGATGAACCTACCCATAGGCATCCATGTACTAGGTTAGCTATTATGCCACAGAGAGAACCAGGATCTGAGTTTATAGGCAAATACATTAAGTCATAGTCATAGTCACTTTATAATTGCAATATGAACATCCAAGCAGTTTAGTTGCATTCAATGTGATTAAACGTCTGAGAAACCATCGGAAAACTAAGTAGTTATTCATCAGTAACCACATACCTGTCTTGGAGATCTCAAGCAACAATTTATCCAAATCCAACTAGATGTCCAATCAAGCAAGCCAATCAATCAATCAAGCAAACATTGATCCTGAAAACATGTATAATGTCTAAATGTCACAAGCATATCCCAAACAACTCCTTATTGACTTGGGACACCTTTCTAAGGTTTCTAAATCTCATTAGGATGCATTAGGGTTTCTTAGATCAATTTCTCAAACTTTATCCTTTTTAGGTCAACAAACCCTAAAACAACTTTTCCACTCATAAAAACCCTAATTACTCAAATTATCCACATTAAGGATCTTTTATGCTCAAATTGGCTTAGGATCATCACTTCTCTATTTTATTCGTGGATTTACACAATTAAACCAATTAAAAGACATATTCATCTAAATTAGGGTTTTCAAGCTCATTAGTGCATAATCATACACGAAACCCTAAATTAAACCAAATATATAAAAAGATCATATTTTTAAATCCTATTTTCTCTTTCATTAATAACATGTTAATATCATCTTGAATTATCCATCAAATATAAGGGTTTTTCCTTAATTGAATCATTAAAGATGATAACTTTATGCCCTTTTCAAATTTCATGCATATTTAAGCACATAAACCCTAAATTAGACTAATCACGTACAAAGTTCTTCCTTTTTGAACTCAATGTTCCTTTTTACATTTAAAAGTTTAATATCAACTCGAAAGATCCATTAAACCCTATTAAACACATTAATCATATCAAAATAGGGTTTCTTAATCTTTAATTCATTAAAGATGGTAATTTACACTATATTTCAAACTATGATCAGATTCAGGCTACGAAACTATTTTTATTGGATTCCTTGTGTTCTTCTGATCAAAATTCATATATTACTTGTCCTAATCGAAGTTACCAATCATTAGATATGATTTTTGTAATAAATTACTTACCACAGCCAATGAGATCGTGCCACGTCACCTCCGACTCATGCAACATCTCTTCCTTTTGGAAACATAACCGAATGACCGGATTACCCTCCTTTAAGTCGGCCGTTGCTTCAGTCCACGAAGGGCAAAAAGGTCCAACGTCCCGAGCTTCTTCTTCCTCCTCTCGACGGCGCACCCAGCCGCCCTAGCAGGGTCTTGCGTGGCCCTTCCTCCTCGCCTCCGACCCCGGCGACCCCAAGGGCACCTTCCCCTGCCTCCATCGCCCCTCCGCGCTCAGGGGGGTACCCTTATGTCGTGGTTTGAGTGGCTGTCTTGAGCCCACCAAGCTCCGCAACTCAGGCCGACCTGCAGCCCTACGATGGATGCCACACCAGTTCCAGAGCACGGAGGAGATGGACATGCTTCCCGTGGTGTCGTGGAAGCATCGCGGTAATGTCCAACTCAACCCATGGATGCTCGTGACCCAGAGATTGGTATACCCTCTTGTTAGGGTTTTTCCAAAGAAGATGAAGAAGAGGGAAGAAAGGATACGTGCAACTCTCTAGAACTCACCTCTGAGCTCTACCCCTTTTATAGGGGAGGGTTTTCGCACCCTAAGATGTGCATCTATCAAGCTGCAAGGTCTTGTCCCATTAGGAAACCAAATCCTTCTTTATAAAGCAAGTTTTCTCTCTCTTCTTTATTATTCCTTTGATATCTTTTATCCTTGATATATTAGAATTCGAATTTCTTCTTACTTATTCCCTCTTTCCTTGCTTTTTAATCCATTGACACGAAATTCTATTTCCTTCAATCAAAATTACTTTCTTTTTAACAATACCTCATAATTCATTAATAATGCAACACATTATCCTCTCATTTTACAATTTTGGTATTTTCTCTTTCTTTCCTCTTTATTGGAACTCCTTGGATCCCAAGAAACTTTATTATTTCAAAATTACTTTTTAAGGATACTTATTATCCTTCTAGATACATCTAAATGCATTATTTCACATTATCTTGTTTATTTCTCATTAAATTATTTCTTTTTGAGGATTTATCTTTATTTCTCTTTTAGTTTCCTTATTGGTATTCCTATTATTATTAGAAACCTCATGGATACAAATTTTCACCAAGAAAACTCATTTATGCCTCTTTCCACTCATTTTCCACATTTTATCATCATTTCCAATTTCTTTCTTAATAAAGAAATACTTATCCTTTTCTTTTCTAATTGCCTTCTTTTGTAACCTTGGTCTCCTTGGTACCCAAGGAACCCCAGAGGCACGAAATCCTCTTTGGATTTTCCTTCTAGAGGTTTCTACATATTTCTTTTCTCAAATATTCATAAATTCAATTACTAATTGAATTTTCTTTGTTATTTCCTTGTTATTGGGCCCAATAGCCAATAAAGCCCACAATACAAACATCAAGGCTATTGTAAATGAAATCCATTTATTTGAAGCAAATTATATCATTCTTTGTTCAAATATCTTTAATATGAGAAATTGCATTTCTCACCAATTGAACCCAAAAATTGGGGTTGTAACAGTTAGTAAGATGGGGTTTAGAGATTTATAAATAGAAAGATGGAACATACACTTAGACTAATAGAACTATGATGATATATAGGTTATTCAAGTTATGGAACTTAGAATCCAGACTTCCTTACCAATACCATCTGTACAAGAGGTAAGTGGCTCATGACCATGAGTATTTGTATTTTAAGTTCAGTATGTTTACATGTCTCCTGATATGATTTTTATAATTTATATGGTTCACAGTTCTAAGATTTTAATGCAAACAAGAATATTCTCATATCTCTATCATTATGTAAGTTCAGATACCCAAAATCTCAAATAGAGACATGTTGCTCAAAATAGTTGTGACTCATGGACCAAGTCCATGAGAAAGTTAAAGAATCATGTTCCTACAAGGTTTCTTAGAAATGTTTGAAATTAACGAATGGGATCGTAAGATAAGATATGCAAGTAATGTAGTCCTACTTAGTTGGTGATTTGCGATAGTTTTGTATTGAGAATTGAAGTACACATATGTTATTAGGATTTATCATATTTATAGGCATAACTATGTATTACGATTTCAAGTAGAAACATGCCATTAAGATTCATACATATGTATAGATATAACAACTAGATTATTTAGAATGAATAATATCTAGAATTTAATTACAATATAAGAATATGAATTTTAGAATTTTAAGACATGGTCTACTTTTAGAAATAAAGGTACTTTTGGGATCAAAATGTATTGTAAAAATGAGTTCATGATGGCATTATAAGATAATGACACATTAAGTTATGATTAGGTTTCAATACTATATTATATAAGATTTCTATTTTAATATTTAAGTTTTAATATGTAAGTTCCTATGCAAAGTTTCAGGGAAACATCATATTTTATAAGAAGGATTGAACCATCTTGTCAGAATTGATATTTTTAGATATGTTGTACTTATCATACTTTCATAAGCTTGACTTATGATACTTTGTACACTTAGTATTTCTATATTCATGTCAGATCCTTTCTCATAAGACATTAGACTCATTTATGATATAATTGGTATAATGAAGTAATTTGACCAAATAAGAGTTTTAGAATAAGGTTTACCCAGATAATGAGATACATGTTCAAATCCAACATTGAATTCAGTTTAGAACTTAAGAATAAGAGATTTAGATTCAGACTTAGACTACTCACTGTGTGAGTAGCCAGTTTTTGAATAAAGATACATTATAAGGGTTATAGGCCCCAATCTCAATTATGTTGTAATTTGAGATACATATCCAAATTCTATAATAGATTCAGCTCAGATTTTAAAGAGCAGAGATTCAGATTCAGATTTTAGATTCAAAACTAAGTACGAGTTGAGTACTCAGTTTCAGATAAGTTCAGATTCAAAGTTTAGTAAAGATAGACTTAAGATTATTAATTCAAAACCTTCACATAATACATTATATAATAAGTCCTCATTCAGAGATTCTTGGGATGATTTCGAGGCATCTGTTTCCAATTCAGAGGAGTGTTTACTCCATTTCCGAGGGCACATTGTGCCAACAGAGGGTGCTTTGCACCATAGAGGACACTTCGGTGTCAACAGAGGGCAAGTTGTGCCAACAGAGGGTGTGTTACACCATAGAGGACACTTCGGTGTCACAGAGGAGGACTTATTGTATAATGGTGGCCACAGTCAGATAAAAATCGTAAGTAAAAGATACCTTAGATTAGAGATGCTCATATTCTCATCCATGAGTAATGATAAGAGGGAATTAGATAAGATAATTAAGACCTCGACACTTTGGTGTAGGTCATGAGATCCATGTACCAGGGAACATGTCTTTAGATAATGTTAAGATAGAAAGATAAGAATTTTAGATTAAGAAATAAGAGATTTTATGTTTTAGATTATACTCAGAGCTTGATTTGTTTATAATGCCAATTTCAGATTATTAATCATGTACATTTTAAAATATTCATGCCACTTACTATAACAACTATTTTCCCAATGCATGGTTTGGGACGTGATGTCTGTAGGATTTGGAGGAGCTAAGAATCAAAGGAACAAGTAAAGGTCTAGGATATTTTACAGCTTGCCTAGTGGGGTGCCATCTACCGAGGCGGTCCAGAGTTTAGACATATCTTTTTATGTTTAGTCTTGTTTAAAGAGCATATTAGATGAGTTGTAGTTTTCTTTTTTATCAATGAATATGTATGAATCAATTTTACTTAGTGCAAAGTGTTTCATTTGCTTTAATTGCAATGACTATCATGTTTGTGACACTCCCAGATGAAGAAAAAAAAAGTATTACTTCCGCTCGTGTGTTATGAAAATATGGGTGTTACAAAGGGGGTCCTTGGGCGATCGAGGTGGCCTTGTGATGTGCCATGGGTGTGTAGACTCACCACCATTCTTGGAACACTACAAGGATGGTTGAAGACTATGGGAGAGCTCCATGCAGTTGCTCTGAGACTAGAGGTCTAAAACTCAAATGAGGGACTAGGGCTTGCAGAAGAGTGGGGTGATCCCTAAATTCACCTGACTTTTTCATCATGACTTCTTTTTCAACGACACCGTCGGTGATCCCTGAATTCACTTGCACTATCTTCAAGTTTGTTTCTTTTGTTTTTGTCCTCCAACGCCTGTTCCGCCCACCGGTCATGGAGAAATTTGTTGTTCTCACCACCTATCCTCCTGATCTTGGGCTCGTGGTGTTGGGGGAACCATGTGAGTTCAGTCTGTATCCAAGATTGTCAAATTTGGTCGAGTTGTTTGAGTTGGTCTGGGATTTGAGATTCTGAGTATACTTTCCATTTCCAATGATGTACAATGTGAAGAGAAGGTATATGGGGAATGATCCCTGATATTGTTTCCCATCTATACCCTCCCTTTTCCTGTGATCTTGATTTTTTGCCTTAAGGGTATTTTCATCATTTCATGTTTACTTGCCTTATTTTGGTTCTAGAACAATGAGCTAACGTGTATTAGTGGCCCACCGAGATGGCCAACCCTGATTGGGCCACTCAAAGTGAATGGCCCTCTCCCTCCCTCTCTTTTCTCTGTCCCAATGATTTTGTTGATGTGGAATTATCTGATTGGTCAGTTTTCAAAAATTCATCACTAATAATTCCGAGCTCAATAAAATAAAATAAAATATGTTTTAAAATTAAAAAAATGTGGGATTTCTGACAGTACTAGTTTTGTTGTTTGAATCTAATTTTAAAAATATATGATTTTAATGGATTAATCTAAATTAGTAATAAGTTATAAAATTCATAACTAAATATATATATAAGTCAAAAAAATATAATAAAATATGCTTTTGACTCAGAAAAAGGTAACCTAAAATATGGCATGGTTTTTATAACCTAAATCACATGTAACAAAAAATGTAGTTTTTAGGTTTTGAATAATCATATGAAATTGACCTAAAATCTACATACATGCTTAATAGGCTCTTTGGAGGCCTAGACTTAGATCTATAAGTGACTTGGACATATATAGATTCTGAAGTGAGGTATGTTTGCATCCCCTATTATTCCTTTGAGCAATTAACCTACATTATCTTTCTTTTAGTCGTATAGACATATAGCCTACTCTTTATCTCTTTTCTTTTGAAAAACATGCTTCATGTGAAGTATTTTAATTGTTACTACTTTTGTGATCATGTTGGGACATTCTCTTTCTTCTTCATTATGCTTTGTTCATTTTAGAACT
Organism: Alisma plantago-aquatica; assembly: GCA_963693085.1. Classification (NCBI taxonomy): domain Eukaryota; kingdom Viridiplantae; phylum Streptophyta; class Magnoliopsida; order Alismatales; family Alismataceae; genus Alisma; species Alisma plantago-aquatica. The sequence continues at coordinate 1,004,315,781 of OY856410.1, read as the reverse complement.
CTATATAATGACATGTGATATCTTTTTCCCACTTGTGACGTGGATGTTTATGTTGTCCATTAGTATGATGGCAACTTTTGTATAATCTGATTATAATTTCTACTTGCCTCTACATTAAACATGCTATGTGATTTAGTAGAACTATAGTAGAGTAATTGCATTGGTTTTGGTAAGTATGCCCTTGTTATTATTGGGATGGAGGTGGTGGTGCCCCATACACGAGTTTCAATTTTGTGAGGCTTGGCCCAACTTACATATATTGAGAGTTTGGCATTATGTCATTCTCTATCAGGTTTCAAGTTTGTGAGGCTTGACCACCTTTGTATTTATATTGTTCTAGGGCTATGTTTATCTCACATGCATGGAGGTTGTTTATTGTGTGGTGTGTGCCCTACTTTCTTTACATTCGCTAGTATGGCACAACTTTATTGTTTTATTTATGGCAAGTATCTCTTTTATCATGTGATGGTGATTCTTTTCCTTTTATGCCATTGTGGGTAGTCCTTGTCTTTTGTATGGGAAGCCTTTTATATTTGTTGTCCTTTATTCTATATATTACTCAACTTCCTTTTTAGTATTCACATACCAACCATTGTTGATGTCTTCTATCTTTATCTTCTTGCTGGGGTATGCTTCCAACCCTAGGTGAAGGACAAGGAGGACATGACATAAAGTTATGGACATAGATTAAGGAGTCAATGCTTGGAAACAAAGTTGTTATGTCTTAGATTTCCCTATCTTTGGATCCTTATGTTATATCATTTAAACCGTATGTGGGAGATTAAGATGTCCTTTTGCAACCTCTTGGAATGTTGATAATATCATGATTTTTATTCCGCTTCTATACTTTGGTTATTTTGATTACCATTAAATAAGATTTCAGAATTTTACACCCACTCCAAGATACCTTATGGGTGTGTTTGAACTAGAGGTTCTATTCTTGACATTTTTAGTAGGGAGTAGATCCCCTAGGGGTCCCACTCTTAACAACATGGTATTAGAGCCCATGGTAGTCGGAATCTAACTATTTCAATTTGGTCTCCCTAATTAAAACCCATACCTTACATAGTTGCCCACTAGGTGAGATGTTCACCATAGTTTTTACCTATGTTTTTCATTAGAGGGTGAATGGTTGATATGAGTTTCATGTTGGGCAAACTCTAAATTTTTAATGAGGTTAGATGATCATACCCTACCATATAAGTTTTTTGTGGCATGAATTTTTATATACAGTAGGTTTGAATTAAGGATGAAATTAGGCTATATGAATGATGTAGTGGTACGATAAGGAGATCTCATTATGGAAAATTGTGACTTGGTTCTCATTTTGATTTTGGGTCCTACTTTCAATTTTCAATCACAAAAGTTTTCACAACAAACTTTTTTTCATATAATAATATATGCACACAAAAAATATAATGTTTTCTCTAGATCTTATCAAAATTTTCTAGAACTAAGTCACAATGAGGATTTTTCTGATGTATGGATGGTGAAACCCTAGAATTAGCTGACATAGAATCCTAACCCAAATTTTGAGGAAGTTACTAGGAATATGTGATATAATTTTAAGGTGTAATGTACCTACCCTTTTTACCCTATGACTTTTTGGATCTTAGGGTTGTTATGTTACAGACACGAGGACCTAAACTTCAACCCTAGATGGTTCTTAATTTTTAGTTGGTTACATGAACAACATAAATGTCTAAAACATTCACAACTAAAAGATTTTTGGGTAACCCTAAATGTTGTAAGTTGGACTTGTTATTTTAAACCTTTTAAGGGGTGAGAGTAGTTGGTTATTAATGTTTGGATCAATAGATTTTTAGGACAAAATCCTTTTAAGTGGAGGAGTGTTGTAACATACCAGATCAATGACCCTACCCTAGGGCTTTGACCTTTTAGACTTAGACAAACAAGGTTGAGGTTAGACCTAAAAGATGTTTATTATAACCCTAATGAGCCAATGCATGCATAAATCACATTAATGAAACCTAATGTTCTCACATCAATCTTATGTCAATAATGGACACATAAAATATGTCACATGATGGAAGGTTTCATAATATCCCATGCAAAATAATCTTACATAATTCCTTTGGTGATAATATGAAAAGATGAAGCATAATTGGATTATTATTGGTAAGAATAATAATAATAATAAGCCATGAATATTAATTATTACAGAATTTGTTAAAATAAATATCAAAAGTGGAATCTAAGTTAAGAATTGTTGTGCTTGGGTCCCAATTGTCTTCGGAGTCAAGATTCACATTATTCACACAATAATAATCAATTTAATTCTCTTTGGAAAGTGAATATCTATGTTTTCCCCCAAAATATAAAATAAACTAATAAATGACTCCAAAATAGGAAAATAATCTTGTATTCATAACCTATATAATAAATATAGACTTTGGGTAAATTTCCATCCAATTTAGAAGATGTTTGATTAAAAGATGAATTCGGGAGAGAGAGAGTGTGTAGAAACTTCAAAATATTAAAGAATTGTACAAACAACTCCAACATGTAAAATTGATGAAAAATTCATATCCAATACATTAAATATGAATTATGGGTGAAGTTTCATAAAATTTGGAGAATCTTGAAGTCATTAATGCATGAGGAAAGAGAAAATAGGATTTGTCTATGTAACACATTAAAAGTTCTCAAAAGGAAAATCTAATTGCATAATGATAATCTATATGCTTTAATTAGCCTCTGTGCAAAATTTCATCTAATTTGGGATTCGTGTGTGCCCACAAAAGAGGAAAGAGAAAAGGAATAAAATTGCAATAACTCTTTATTAAATAAAATCAATTTATCACGTTGTCATGCTAAGATAATATGATTTCCAAATTTCACTTATTCGCGCTCCTCCCTAGGCTATTGAATGGGAATCTGACAAAGGAGGAGTTGTCTCCTACCTCCAATCGGACTCTCTATTTCCAACTGTAGTACTTCTAATTTTCTCTACCGATTATCTCTCTTCCTAATTTTTCTCTCTTAGTGTGGATTTGTCCCCAAGATTGGACTCTCTTTTCCGTAGCCTTTGGACCCAAATATTCCTATGGTTAATAGACGGTAACCCTCAACCACACCCTAGTTTCCTTTTTTTCCCATGTTTCCTTCTCCTTTCTTTCTTCCCAACACCCAAAGGCTTCTGACTCTTGTATAAATACTAGAAGACCATCTCCAGACTTGTAGAAGACATTTTCACCAACAACTTTGGTGCCATTTGCACTCGATTTAGCCTACCCTACTCCATTTATCCTCAACTACTACTAGTCATCGGCCTGAAACGTTAGACCGTGAAAACTTTGGACGAGGCTTCCGGTCATTCCTTTTAACCTCGACAAAGCTTCTGTGGTTCCCAATTTGACCCCAAAGTTAGTATCTTCCCTTTCCCCCTTTTTCTTCTGTTACAAGATTTATTTGCAATACTGAGAGTCTCACTATCTTTCATCATGACTTCTTTTTCAGTGACTCTATCAGTGATCCCTGAACTCACCAACACTAATTTCAGTTTTGTTTCTTTTTTTTTGGCCTCCAACGCTTGATGCTACCACTGGTCATGGCAAAAGTTGTTGTTCTCACCACCTGTCCTCCTCATCTTGGGCTCGTGGTTTTGGGGGAAACCATGTGACTTCAGTCTATAGCCAAGATTGTCGAGTTTGGTCGATTTGTTAGAGTTGGTCTGGGTTTTAAGCTTCTGAGTATACTTTCCCTCGCCTATGATGTACATCATGAAGTGTATGTATCGGGGGGGAGGATCCCCTGTGTTGTTTCCCATCTATACTCCCCCTTTTCCTCTGATCTTGATTGTTCTCTTTAGGGTATATCTATCATTTCAAGTTTGCTTTCCTTATTTTGGTTCTGGAACAATGAGATGACATGTATGAGTGGCCTGCCAAGTTGTCCAGCCCTGATTGGGCCAACTCAGAGCGAATGTCTGTCTCCCTCTCTCTCTTTTCTCTCGCCCAAAAATTTTGCTAACGTAGAATTATCTGATTGGTCGGTTTTCAAGAATTCATAACTAATAATTCCCAGCTCAGAAAAATAAAATAAAATAAAATATGTTTTTAAATTCAAAAAATGTGGGCTTTCTGATGGTACTAGTTTTGTTGCTTGAATCTAATTTTGAAAATATATGATTTTAATAGATTAATCTGATAAAATTCATAACTAAATATATATAAGTCATAAAAATAAAATAAAGTTTGTTTTGGACTAAAAAAAGGTAACCTATAATATGGCATGGTTTTGATAACATAAATCACATGTAAAGAAAAAGGTAGTTTTTTGGGTTTGAATAATCAATATGAAATTGACCTAAAACCTACATATATGCTTAATAGGTTCGTTGGAGACCTATACTTGGATCTAGAAGTGACTTGAACTTGTATAGACTCTGAAGTGAGGTATGTTTGCATCTTGTATTATTCCTTTGAACAATTAACCTACATTATCTTTCTTTTGGTCCTATGGACATATAGCCTACCCTTTATCTCTTTTCTTTTGAAAAATATGCTTCATGTGAAGTACTTTATTTGTTATTGATCTTGTGATCATGTTTGGACATTCTATTACTTCTTTATTATACTTTGTTCTTGTTGGAACTCTATATGATGACATGTGATGTCTTTTTCCCGCTTGTGAGTTGGATGTTTGTGTTATCCATTAGTATGATGGCAACTTTTATATAATCTGATTATATTTTCTACTTGCCTATGTGATTCAGTAGCACTATAGTAGTATAATTGCATTGGTTTTGGGAAGTATGCCCTTGTTATTATTGGGATGAGGTCGTGGTGCCCCATACATAGGTTTCACATTTGTGAGGTTTGGCCCAACTTATATATATTGGGAGTTTGGCAGAACATCATTCTCTCTTAGGTTTCATGTGTGTGAGGCTTAGTCGCCTTTGTTTTTAAATTGTTCTAGGTCTATGTTTATCTCACATGCATGCAGGTTGATGGCTGTGGGGTGTGTGCCCTACTTTCTTTCCATGTGCTAGTATGGTACAACTTTATTATTTTATTTATGGCAAGTATCTCTTTTATCATGTGATGCTAAGTTTTTTTACTTTTATGCCCTTGTGGGTGGTCCTTGTCTTTTCTATGGGAAGCCTTTTATATTTTTTGCCCTTCATTCTATATATTTCTCTACTTCCTATTTAGTATGCACATACCAGCCTTTTTGATGTCTTCTATTTTTCTCTTCTTGTTGGGGTATACCTCCAACCCTAGGTGAAGGACAAGGTGGGCATGACATAAAGTTATGGACATATCTTAAGGAGTTAAAGCTTGGAGACAAAGTTGTTATGGTTTAGATTTCCCTCTATCTGGATCCTTATGTTATATCATGTAAACACTATGTGGGAGATTAAGATGTACTTATTTAACCTCTTGGAAAGTTGATAATAGTCATGATTTTTATTCCACTGCTATACTTTGGTTGTTTTGTATACCATTAGATAAGATTTGGAAATTTTACACCCACTCTAATATACCTTATGGGTGTGTTTTGACTGGAGGTTCTATAATTCAAATTTCTAGTAGGGAGTGGATCCCCTCTGGGTCCCACTCTTTATAGCATGGTATCAGAGCCCATGGTAGTCGGAATCTGACTATTTTAGTTTTGTCTCCCTAATTAGAACCCTTACCTTGCATAGTTTCCCACTAGGTGAGATGTTCACCCTAGTTTTGACCTATGTTTTTCATGAGGGGGTGAATGGTTGATATGAGTTTCATGTTGGGTAAACCCTAAATTTGTGATGAGGGTAGTTGATCATACCCTACCATATAAGTTTTTGGTGGTATGAATCTTTATATATAGTAGGGTTGACTTGAGGATGAAATTAGGCTATAACAATGATGTAGTGGTAAGATAAGGAGATCTCATCATGGTAAATTATGGCTTGGTTCTCATTTTGATTTTGGGCCCTGATTTCAGTTTTCAATAGTAAAAGTTTTCACAACAATCTATTTTCCATATAATACTATATGTACAAAAACATTATAATGGTTTCTCTAGCTATTATCAAAGTTTTCTTAAACTAAGTCACAATTAGAATTTTTCTGATGTATGGATGGTGAAACCCTAGAATTAGTTGACATATATTCCAAACCCTAATTTTGAAGAAGTGACTAGGAATATGTGAGATAATGTTAAGGTATAATGTACCTACTCTTTGTACCCTATGACTTTTTGGATCTTAGGGTTGTTAGGTTAGAGACACGAGGACCTAAAACTCAACCCTAGATGGTTCTAACTTTTTAGTTGGTTACATGAACAAGATAAATCTCTAAAACATTCACAACTAAAAGATTTGTGGGTAACTGTAAATGTTGTTAGTTGGACTTGTTAGTTTAAACCTTTTAAGGGGTGGAGAGTAGTTGGTTGATAATGTTTGGGTTAATTTATTTTGAGGATGAAATCCTTTAAAGGGGAGGAGTGTTGTAACATACCAGATCTTGGACCCTACCCTAGAGCTTTGACCTTTTGGACTTAGCCAAACAAAGTTGAAGTTAGACCTAAAAGATGTTTATTATAACCCTAATGAGCTAATGCAAGTATAAATCACCTTAATGAAACCTAATGTTCTCACATCTATCTTAAGTCAATAATGGACACACAAAATATATCACATGATGGAAGGTTTCATAATATCATGTGCAAAATAATCTTAGATAATTCCTTTGGTGAAAATATGAAAAGATGAAGCATAATTGAATGAATAATGATAATAATAATAATAATAATGAGCCATGGATATTAATTGTGACATAACTCATTAAAATAAATCTCAAAAGTGGAATCTAAGTTAAGAATTACGGTCCTTGGGTCCCATTTGTCTTGCGAGTCAAGTTTCACATTATTCACATAACAATAATTAATTTAATTCTCTCTGGAAAGAGAAGATCTATGTTTTCCCAAAAATATTAAATAAAATAATAAATGACTCCAAAAGAGGAAAATAATCTTGGATTTGTAACCTCAATAATAAATATAGCCTTTGGGTGAATTTTCATCCAAATTGGAAGATGTTTGATTAAAAGATGAAATCAGGAGAGAGAGTGTGTGTTTAGAACCTTCAAAATATTAAATAAATGTACAAACAACTCCAAAATGTAAAATTTAAGGAAAATTCGTATCCAATACATTACATAAGACATATGGGTGAAGTTACATAAAATTTGGAGAATCTTAAAGTCATTAATGTTGGTATGTATGCACATAGAGCAAATCATATGATGATTGTAATTGGATACTTTGTAAATGATTTGAATAATATTAAAGGCAATTTCCAATCTATATGTTTTAACTATTTTTGATATGATAGTGTAACATGATAGATGTCTAAAGAATTGTTTTACTCAATGACGTATGCTTTTAGGTTAAGGACCTAAATGATGAGATCATACAAATGTTAAGAGTATGCATTCTTGTTTTGTCCCTAGTCGGTTGTTGTTGTGGAAATAACCATATACATCAATAACACTAAAGACTAGATTGTGGGTTGGTTGATGACAAAATCTCATCAGTCATGATATAGTGATATCAAACCAAGAACATAGGTACTTGTTAGAGAACAAGTGTATCGGACAGACCCACCATGAGAGTGACACATGGAACCATGACTTGGTAGTCACAGTCATCTCTCACAGTGATGGTGGTGAGTGTGATTCTTTGACCTGAAATTAATACACTCAACACATGGCGTTCAGTACACTTTGACATCATCAAACGCAGTCCTGAAATATAGATTGTTATAAAAGTGATGATTGGGTGACTTTGACACATGGAGCTTTTGAGGGGTGAGTGATAGATATGGGATTTGTCCCTCCTGAGGGAGTTTGATGTCCATGGCCACTTGATGAGTAGGACTGAGAAAGGCATGTGCATGCATGTGTGAATCAATATGTGATATCGATGTCACACATATCTCATCCAATTTTCTCTGAGATCAAGGAAGTGAATGAACATTGAAAGGATGATTGTTCCATGCCTTGAGTTCATTCGGGATATCAGTGACAAAGGAATTATACATTCACTATAACACCAGTCACAGATTGTAGGATTGAAAGTTGTTCTACAACTTTCCTTTTCACTGGGGTAATACTTATGTGTGACTAGGCACCGATCTTTGCTTGTGAAGTCATAAGTGTTATGCACTTTCACTACCACCGTGAAATGGGCATGTAGGGTCACACAAATAGGATTTTACCTGGAAGAGAAGTTTATCCACGAATGATGTTTATATTGTTTACTAAATGTGTTTAGTAGTTCAATTAAACATTCAATAAATTGACTTGACTCAGAATCACCAAGTTCAAGTGTTGGACTAACGGATTTGGGTGTCTGATTGATTGAGAACGGCATTGACTTATTTCTGCACAACCTGGACTGCCAACCGAATCGGCTCAGGGTCAAGTGTGATGACTAGTTCAAGTGTTGAACTGATCGGTTCAGCTGGACCAAATGAGCCAGTTTGGGAAAGTTAGGTTGGTAAGAAAATATTTTTGTTTCACTTGTACAATTCGATTTGGACAAGTATTGATCTTTAGATTGATTAGAAACGGAAAGAGGAAATTCAATTGGGAACTACCATGGGAAGTGAAATGACCAGTTCATGAATGAAATGATCTGTTCAACTCCCCAAACGACCGATTCATAAGATGAACCGATCGGTTCAGTCACTAAACGATTAGTCCATTTGTGAAATGACTGGTTCACTTGCCGTAATGTATCAATGCATGGAAATTCCGGACCCTTCTACTCTTGCTTTAGTCATGCATTGCTCGGGGCTGAGAACCCTGACCATGACCCCTTCTATATATAGAGGGGTACTGGGGGCTTCTCAAGAGCAACTTAGAGCATCAGTTTCTCTACAAAGTTGTCCACTCTGGTTGTGGTTACGGAGAGAGCCCAAGCAAGTGCTACCCAACTAGGGAGGCAAAGCGAGGGAAAGACAACTGTAGGATGACAACTGGTGGCGGGAGAGTATGTTGATGACTACTACACTGACAGAAGGGGATGACTCCTTCCACTATCCTGGTGGTCCATGTGGACTACTACAGAGGTGGGAGATTTATGTCGCTCGGAGGACATCTATCAATCTGTCAGTCTGGGTACGACCATGAGCTGCACAGACGTCGTCCAAGACCAGAGGTGAAGATCGTTCTAGCCGCGAGGTAACATCGCCGAACAAGCCTCAGGACAAGGTACATCTCTACAAACCATCCTTCCTACCGTATAGATGTTGATGAGTTGTCTTCGGGTTTTGGGTTTGGGGAGAAAATTTTTGTTTCTGCTACCATCTCTGCCTCCCCTAAAACACAGCAGTGGTATCAGATCCACATCAATGTTCTATACTTTAGAAAAATCGATATGATCATTTTTTAATTTGTTGCCTTTTATTTATTGCATACGATGTGAATAATTAATTGTCTTTATGCTTGTCCAATATAAATCCACAAATCCCTATATATACATATATGATATGGTATATAAATACATTTGATACACATGGCCCTTAAACGGTTTATGTGGTGATTGTAGCGTGACTGTGTCCATAAACCCTAAATCTATGTGTGGTTGATTGTTGTTTCTTGCATCTCGGTATGCGTATCGATTCCCTACTTCCTATTCCTGATGTAACTTGAGATTCTTTTCTACCTTTTCTCCCCCGGAATGTAACTCAGGGTTTTCCAATGCAAACGTAAATAGGATTAGTTTATATTTCCTGTTATGTCAAAGAACCACAGACACCTAGAGGATCAAGACGATCGTCTCAGGCATGAGACAATCAGCTGGTGGACCAAGGTGGTCGGCTCCTAGAGATAGATGAGTGGGTGGCAACCTAAGGAGATACATGACAACCGGTGAACCAATCGAATGGAGACACCAGTCGATCGGCTCATGGCACCCAACCAACCGGCCTAATGGCGAGCCGATCAATCATGGAGATGAGTTGATCAAACCTAGAATGACAAAGCACATAGTTCATCTTGTACAGGTCGCATATGATGTGGACCTAGATGACAGTTATTCCTCTTGGCTCAAGGAATCAAATTAGGATGGCCATAATCATCACTTTTCATCATTTTTCATGTACTCTATGGGGTATAGCATGTATATGATACATACTATATATTGTGGTGATTGGATATGTATATGTACCTATAAAACCAAATCTCTCAATAAATATTAAGTTTTAGATGCCTTCCAAATGCGACACATGTGAAAAGCTTGGTCAACCAAGTGTGGGAACGCCCTAGCATGGTGCACCGTCTATCTTGTGGAAGCGTGAAGGATGGATATGTGGGTCTGCCCTAGCAAGGTGCGTATTCATCGTGTTGTCTTTGGGTTGGACTTAATAAGGTGACCAAGATAGGATCTAGCACCTTGAGGCATGGAGGTGATCATGGCAAGGAGTTGTGCATGACATATTTCAAGAGTTGCATATGATGCAATTGGCAAGAGTTTCCTACCTGGAAGATCTAAGTTGTAGGTGACAGCCCTATATGGTCCATGACTACGAGGATTTTAGGATCTTGACCAACTAGAAGGTTGTATGCTACAATCTTCCGAATTGATGGTGAGGGCTGTTAATTTGAATCAAAATAGTGGGAGCGGTAATTAATTAAAGGCCTAATTAACTATCCCCAAACCTTATTTAAATCAAATCAAACAAAAAATGAATTTCACAAATGCAATTTTCTCTTATAGAATGGAAAAAGAATCATCTTTTAAAATGGGAAAATTAATTGATAATAAATTTCATAACTGGTTGAGGATTGTGAGAAGTGTTATGCACAATCTAGATAAACCGGTGGCCTTTGAGTCCACTCTGTGTACGTTTGAGGCATTGTTTCAGGTGGAAAAGAAGGCTAGTTTGTTGATAGAGATCAATGGAATGGAGTCCAAGGAATAAGGTGAGGAAGAGAAGGGTTCTCTTGCTAAACCAATGTCCAAGTCTTCTGCTTTCAAAACATGGAGAGGATGGAGGGAACGATGGGAGAAGAAGCATGAGATAGAGATCTCTACTTCTGGTGTATACGTTATAGAGATTAACTTTACTACTTCTTTGTCATGTGTACTTGATACCGGATGTGGATCTCACATTTGTTCAAATGTGAAGGATCTTAAAAGAAGTAGGCCTTTGGGGAAAGGTGAGGTTGAACTATGTGTTACCAATGGTGAAAGGGTTTCCTCCAGTGCCGTAGGAACCTATGAGTTATCTATACCGAGTGGGATAATAATAGAGATGAAGAACTACTATTATGTACCTGCTATAAATAGGAATATCATTTCTGTTTCTTGCTTGGACTAGGATGGTTTTGAATTTCTTATTTAGAATGAAAGGTGTTCCATTTCTAAATATGGGATCTTTTATGGCATTGCCCCAATGTATTATGGTCTATACATGATACATCTAGAGACAAGTGTATACAATGTGAACACCAAAAAGCAAAAACTCAACGACTAAAACAAAACAAATCTTTGGCATTGTCGTCTACGCCACATAAATGAGAAACACATTTCTAGACTCCATAAAGATGGTAATTTGGACTCTTTTGATTGTGAATCAATAGAGACATGCAAATCTTGTTTGTTGGGAAAGATGACCAAGACTCCCTTTTCAGGTAAAGGTGAGAGAGCTAGTGATCCATTAAGACTTGTACATACTGATGTATGTGGCCCTTTTAGAATAAATGCTAGAAATGGGTATAAGTACTTCATTAGCTTCACTGATGACTTCAGTAGGTATGTCTATGTGTACCTAATGAAACATAAGTCAGAAAACCTTTAAAGGTTCAAGGATTTCATGAATGAAGTATAGAACTAACTTGGTAAAAGTATTAAGGCTCTTCAATTCAATCGAGGTAGAGAATACTTAATCCAAGAGTTTGAGGACCTTCTGCGAGCCCGTGGTATCATATCACAATGGACTCCGTCTGGAACACCACAGCATAATGGTGTGTCCAAAAGAAGGAATCACACTTTACTTGATATGGTGCGATCAATGATGAGTTTTTCCAATCTTCTAGTTTCCTTTTGGGTTCATACTCTTGAAACTGCCATGTTTATACTTAACCGCGTACCATCTAAATCAGTTCAAAAGACACCATATGAGATATGGCACGAGAAGCGTCCCAATTTGTCTTTTATGAAGATTTGGGGTTGTGAGGCTTACGTCAGGAAAATGTTTCCTGATAATCTTAGACCCAAGTCTGATAAATGATATTTTTTTGGATACCCCAAGGAAATGAGGGGATACTATTTATACCACCCTACTGACAACAAAGTGTTTATTTCCAGGACAATTGTGTTCCTATAAAAGGAATTTATTTCCAAAGGAAACAATGGGAGGAAAATATAGCTTGAAGAGGTTCAAGCCCAACAAGAAAGTGCAGGACCGATGGATGTATAAGAGGAACATGGAGATTCATAAGGTGCTGTGGAATCTCAATCTCCTCAAGTAACACAAGGACCTCGTAGATCTAGTAGGACACACCTTGGACCTGAGAGGTTTGGATACCTTGTGACTCAGGAAGGTGGTGAGTTGATCATAGATGATGATCCAACTATCTATCTAAAAGCTATGGAGGGACCAAATTCAGAGAAATGGCTTGAGGCCATGAGATTCGAGATGGAATCCATGTATTCCAACAAATTATGGACTTTGGTGGAACCATCTGAAGGGGTAAAACCCATAGGATGCAAGTGGGTCTTCAAGAAGAAGACCGACATTGATGGCAATGTGCAGACTTACAAAGGCAGATTGGTTGCTAAGGATTTCTGACAAGTTCAAGGTGTTGACTATGACGAAACCTTTTCTCCAGTTTCCATGATTAAGCCCATAAATATCATGCTTGCTATAGCGGCCTACTATGACTACGAGATTTGGTAGATGGATGTTAAAACCACATTCCTTAATGGGAATATTCATGAGGATGTGTACATGACACATCATGAAGGTTTTATAGATCCAAAGAGTGCCAATAAAGTCTATAAGCTGCAAAGATCAATCTATGGATTGAAGCAAGCATCTCGAAGTTGGAATCTTCAATTTAATAAAGAATTCAAAGTGTTTGGATTTATTCAAAATGAAGATGAACCTTGTGTGTACAAGAAGGTTAGTGGGAGCACAACCACATTCCTCATATTGTATACGGATGACATACTATTGATGGGGAATGATGTCTTAGCCTTAGAGAAGGTAAAGACTTGGCTTGGGAGTACTTTCTCAACGAAGGACTTGGGAGAAGCATCCGACATTCTAGGAATTAATATTTATAGAGATAGATCTAGAAGGCTTCTCGGACTACGTCAGAGCACGTACATTGACAAGGTGCTGAAGTGGTTCAGTATGGAGAACTCAAAGAGAGGAAACATCCCCATGCTGCATGGAGTTACCGTCTCTAGAGCTCATTGTCCCCGATCTTGTGAAGAGAGGGAGCGTATGAATGGGATCCCACATGCATCAGCCATCATATCCATCATGTACGCTATGTTGTGCACACACCCAGATGTCTCGTATGCCCTCAGCATGACTAGAAGGTACCAATCAGATCCCAGGGATGCTCACTGGATAGCCATGAAGAACATCTTAAAGTACTTACAAAGGACTAAGGATTAGTTTCTTGTGTACGGTGGCAAGGAAGAACTGGTTGTAAGGGGTTACACTGATGCAAGCTTCCAAACTAACTAAGATGATTACAGATTGCAGTCAGGATTTGTATTTTTCTTAAATAATGGAGTTGTGAGGTAGAAGAGTTCTAAGCAAGAGACAATTGTTGATTCTACTATAGAGGTTGAGTATATTGCTGCTTCGCATGCGGCAAAGGAGACTGTGTGGATTAGGAAGTTCATCTCTGAACTTGGTGAAGTTCCTAGTAGTTGTGGTGCAATTGAAATTTATTGTGACAACAATGGAGCTATTGCTCAAGCTAAGGAACCCAGATCACATCAGTGGTCCAAGCACATACTGCGGCACTTCCATCTCATACAAGAGATCATACAAAGAGGAGATGTGAAGATTTGCAGGGTACCAACTGAAGACAACATAGTTGATCCACTGACGAAGGCACGTTCACAGTAGAAGCATGACGGTCTTGCAAGGTCACAAGGACTAAGGTTCCTAGGTGATTGGCTCTAAGTGCAAGTTGGAGTCTTTTGTTATGTATGCCCATAGAGCAAGTCATATGATGATTGTAATGGGATACTTTGTAAATGATTTGAATAATAATAAAGGCAATTTCCAATCTATATGTTTTAACTATTTTTGAGATGATTGTGTAACATGATAGATGTCTAAAGAATCATTTTACTCAATGACGTATGCTTTTAAATTAAGGACCTAAATGATGAGATCATACGGATGTTAAGAGTATACATTCTTGTTTTGTCCCTAGTCGGTTGTTGTTGCATAAATAACCATAGACGTCAATAACACTAAAGACTAGATTGTGTGTTGGTTGCTGACAGAATCTCATCAGTCATGATATAGTGATATCAAACCAAGCACATATGTACTTGTTAGAGAACAAGTGTATCAGACAGACCCACTGTGAGAGTGACACATGGAACCATGACTTGGTAGTCACAGTCATCTCTCACAATGATGGTGGTGAGTGTGATTCTTTGACCTGAAATCACTACACTAAACACATGTCATTGGGTACACTTTGACATCATCAAACGTAGTCCTGAAATATAGATTGTTATAGACGTGATGATTGGGTGACTTTAATAAATGGGGCATTTGAGGGGTGAGCTATAGATATGGGATTTGTCCCTCCCGAGGGAGTTTGGTGTCCATGGACACTTGATGAGTAGGACTGAGAAAGGCATGCACATGCATGTGTGAATCAATATGTGATATTGATGTCACACATATCTCATCCAGCCTACTCTGAGATCAAGGGAATGAATGAACATTGAAAGGATGATTGTTCCATGCCTTGAGATCATTCGGGATATCAGTGACAAAGGAATTATACATTCACTATAACACCAGTCATGGATTGTTGGATTGCAAGTTGTTCTCCAACTTTCCTTTTCATTAGGGTAGCACTGATGTGCGACTAGGCACCACTCTTTGCTTATGAAGTAGTAAGTGTTATGGACTTTCACTGCCAACATGAAATGGGCCTGCAGGGTCACACACATAGGATTTAACCTGGAAGAGGAGCTTATCCACGAATGATGTTTAGATTGTTTACTAAATGTGTTTAGTAGTTCAATTAAACATTCAATCTATTGACTTGACTCAGAATCACCAAGTTCAAGTGTTGGACTAACTGATTTGGGTGTCAGATTGATTGAGAACTACATTGACTAATTTCTACACAACCTGGATTGCCAAGTGACCAGTTCAAACTATTAAACTGATCGGCTCAGGGTCAAGTGAGATGATCGGTTCAAGTGTTGAACCAATTAGTTCAGCTGGACCAAATGAGCCAGTTTGGGAAAGTTAGGTTGGTGAGAAAATATTTTTGTTTCACTTGTACAATTTGATTGGGACAAGTATTGATCTTTGGATTGATTAGAAATGGAAAGAGGAAAGTCAATTGGGAACTACCCTGGGAAGTGAAATGACTGGTTCATGAATGAACCGATCGGTTCAGCTCCCCAAATGACCGGGTCATTAGATGAACTGATCGGTTCAGTCACCAAATGATTGGTTCATTTGTGAAATGACTGGTTCACTTGCCGCAGTGTATCAATTCGTGGAAATTATGGACCCTTCTACTCCCGCTTTAATCCTGCATTTCTCGGGGCTGAGAACCCTAACACTGACCCCTCCTATATATAGAGGGTAGTGGGGGCTTCTCAAGAACAACTCAGAGCATCAGTTGCTATGCAAAGTTGTCCTCTCTAGTTGTGGTAATGAAGAGAGCCCAAGCAAGTGCTACCCAACTAGGGAGGCATAGCGAGGGAAAGACAATTGCAGGACGACAACTGGTGGCGAGAGAGCACATCAGTGACTAGTACACCGACAAAAGGGGATGACTCCTTCCAGTATCCTATAGGATAGGATGAATGGAGTGTCCGGTGGTCTGTGTGGACTACTACAGAGGTGGGAGATTTCTTTCGCTTGAAGGACAACTATCAATCCATCAGTCCGGGTGTGACCAGGAGTTGTACAGACGTCGTCCAAGACCAGAGGTGAAGACCGTGCTAGCAGTGAGGTAACGTCGCCAAGCAAGCCTCGGGACAAGGTACGCCTCTACAAACCATCCTCCCTACCGTATAGATGTTGACGAGATCTCTTTGGGTTTTGGGTTTGGGGAGAAATTTTTTGTTTCTGTTGCCATCTCTGCCTCCCCTAAAGCCCAAAAATTAATGCATGAGGAAAGATAAAATAGGAACATTAAAAGTTCTCAAAAGGAAAATCTAATTGCATAATCAAAATCTACTTTCTTTAATTAGACTCTGTACAAAATTTCATCTAATTTGGGATTTGTTTGTGTCCTCACAAGTGGAAAGAGAAAAGGAATAAAAATGCAACCACACTTTAATAAATAAATTTGATTTTGTCACGTTGGCACGATAATATAATACGATTCCCATATTTCAATTATTCGCACTGATCCTTGGGCCGTTGGATTGGGATCTGATAGAGGAGGAGTTATCTCCTACCTTGAGTCAGACTATCTATTTCCAACTACAGTACTTCTAATTTTCTCTGACAATTATCTCTCTCCCTAATTTTGCTCACTCAGCATGGATTTTTCTCGTAGATTGGACTCTCTTTTCTGTAGCCTTTGGACCCCAATATTCTTAGGGTTAATAGCCGGTAACCCTCAACCGCAACCTGGTTTCTCTTTTTCCCTTGTTTCTTTCTCCATTCCTTCTTCCCACCACCTGGAGGCTTCAAACTCTTGTATAAATACTAGACGACATTCTCCAGACCTTCGGAAGTCATTTTTACCAACAACTTTGGTGTCATTTGTGCTGGAGTTAGCCTACCCTACTTCGTTTATCATCACTTGCTACCAGTTCGTTGACCCAAAACCTTAGATCGTGAATACTTCCATCGAGGCCGCTGATCATTCCATTTAACCCCCATGAAGCTTTTTTGGTTCCCAATTCGACCCCAAAGTCAGTATCTTCCCTTCCCCCTTTTTCTTCTGTTCCAATATTTCTTTACAATATCGAGATTCTAGTCGTCTTTCATCATGACTTCTTTTTCAACGATTCCACATGTGATCCCTAAATTCACCTCCATTAATTTCTAGATTATTTCTTTTGTTCTTGACCTCCAACGCTTGATCCTTCCACTGATCATGGCTAAAGTTTATGTTCTCACCACATGTCCTCCTCATCTTGGGCTCGTGGTGTTGGGGGAAACCCTGTGAGTTCTGTATGTAGCAAAGATCATAGAGTTTGATCGAGTTGTTCAAGTTGGTCAGGGTTTCGAGCTTTTGGGTATACTTTCCATCGCTGATGATGTACAACACAAAGAGCAGGTATCGGGGGGAAGGATCCCCGGTGTTGTATCCCATTGATACCCTGCCTTTTCCTCTGATCATGATTTTTTGCATTACGGGTTTCTCTAGTATTTCACGTTTACTTGCCTTATTTTGGTTCTGGAATAACGAGATGACATGTATGAGTGGCCCATCGAGTTGGCCAGCCCTGATTGGGCAAACTCAGAGTGAACAGCCCTCTCCCTCTCTATCTTTTCTATCTCCCTGTGACTTTTTATCTGATTGATCGGTTTTCAAACATTCATAACTAATAATTCCTAGCTCAGAAAAATAAAATGAAATATGCTTTGAAATTAGAAAAATGTGGGCTTTCTGATGGTACTAGTTTTGTTGCTTGTGTATAATTTTGAAAATATATGATTTAATTGGATTAATCTAAATAAGTAATAACTTGTAAAATTCATAACTAAATATATATAAGTAAAAAAATATAAAGTATGTTTTGGACTCATAAAAGGGTAACCTAAAATATGGCATAGTTTTCATAACCTAAATCTCATGTAAAAAAAGGTAATTTTTAGGGTTTGAATAATCAATATGAAATTGACCTAAAATCTGCATATATGCTTAATAGGTTTTTTGGAGGCCTAAACTTGGATCTAGAAGTGACTTGGACTTGTGGGGTGTGTGCCCTATTTTCTTTACATGTGCTAGTATGGCACAACTTTACTGTTTTATTTATGGCAAGTATCTCTTTTATCATGTGATGGTGATTCTTTTCCTTTTATGCCCTTGTGTGTAGTCCTTGTCTTTTCTATGGGAAGTGTTTTGTATTTTTTGTCTTTCATTCTATATATTGATCAACTTCCTTTTTAGTATGCACATACCAGTCTTTGCTGATGTCTTCTGTTTTTCTCTTCTTGCTGGGGTATGCTTCAAACCCTAGGTGAAGGACAAGGAGGACATGCCATAATGTTATGGACATAGATTAAGGAGTTAAATCTTGGAGGCAAAGTTTTTATGGTTTAGATTTCCCTATATATGGATCCTTATGTTGTATCATTTAAATCTTATGTGGGAGATTAAGATGTACTTTTGCAACCTCTTGGAAAGTTGATAGTAGTTATGATTTTTAATTTTTCTCCTATACTTAGGTTGTTTTGATTACCATTAAATAAGATTAGAAAATTTTACACCCACTCCAAGATACCGTATGGGTGTATTTGGATTGGAGCTTCTATTCTTCAAATTTTTAGTAGGGAGTGGATCCCCTACAGGTCCCACTCTTTACAAGATATGTGTTGCTTACTTCACTTAATCTCAACATGAGACATCGGGAAGTTTTCAGGTCACCCAACCATCCCAATAAGGGATTCTATGGTTTGCCAAATTACAGGGACAATATGGGCATCCAACACTTAGTTTTGTGAAGTACTTATGTATCCATATACCCTAAGGGAATTATGTTGGTACCCTATCAACAATGTGAAGGTGTTATAGATGAAACTCCTAAGGCTCTTCTCTAACAACTTGAAACATTCCCAAACTAACCCTAGGGTATAGGAGAATGGGGACACAAGTAAAATAGTATCTGACCTCCTATAGTAAAGAGTTTTAAGTAAAACCATATTAAAGGAACTCCATGTTGAAGATAATGCCTACCTAACTATAATGGAGCTATGCCATAATTCTAAAATTTATGTCCAGGTTGAACGCTTGTCATCCATGCATTCTAAGTCCTCAAGGTGGATGTAGATGAGGTACGCATCAAAGTCAACAACAAAAAGGGTTTAAGGTGGGAACTAGGGTTAATACTTTCTGAGAGTGTATAAGGTACTCTACACTCTAATGTGATTGATATAACTTCTTGTCAAGGAGATAACAGTCATTGGGAGATCCACTTTCATGTAAGGGTTTTTCCAACACCCTAGAAAGGGTGGGGTGTTTTGGATGCCAAAAATAAGTATCCTACATCTACATGGGGAGTGGTAAGGACCAATTCATATATGGACTCAAATCCTAGTTGGTCTTCCACAACTCAAGATTAGATATAATGACATCCTATTATAGGTCTACTTAACTACCTAAATCAGGATGATAACTTGAAATAGTCAAGTCACCAACTACTGAGGCTCTAATACCATATTATAAAGACTGTGTCCCAAGATGGGATTTATGTTGGGTTTTACATGGTCGGAGTAGGTAGTAGAAATAAAAATTTTACTTGACCATAAACCCATAACCAACAAATCACATCAATATCTATGTAATGGGAAGGATAGTTTTAGCGAGATATACCTGGTCCTGAGTCTTGCTCAATGACAATACCTCACAGCTTGTATGGTCTTCAACCACCTATCTTTGATAGCATCTGTGCAACTCCTACTCTTGATCTGGACTGAGGTTGATGGTCATCCTCCTGAGTGGTAGAGGTCTCCCTTCTCTATAGATAATCCACACGGACTACCAGAACTCTAGTCATCTTAAAGAATGCACTAGAAGGAGTTGACCCCTTCTATCGGTGTACTAGTCACCAACACACTCTCCCACAATTAGTTTCTTTTCTACAGTTGTCTTTCCCTCATTATTCCTCCCTAGATGGGTAGAACTTGCTTGGGCTCTCTCAGTTACCACAAACAGAGAGCACAACAACTTTGAAGACCAACTGATGTTTTGAGTTGTGTCTCTGGAGAAGCCCCCTGTACCCCTCTATTTATAGTAGAGGGCAGGGTCAGGGTTCCCAGTTAGTGCGGGAGTAGAAGGGTTCAGAATTTCGATGAACAATTTGCACTTCGACAAACCGGTCATTTCATACTGAAATAGAGTTTGAACCGGTTGGTTCACTTAGTGAACCAGTCATTTCACTTCCCAGACTTGCCTCCAATTGACTTTCCTTATTTGTTTCTAATTAATGCAAAGATTAATTCTTGTCCAAATAGAATTGAACAAGTGAAATGAAAAACTTTTTTCTCACAAATTGGGAAAATCCAACACTGCCCCTTTAGACAAATGAACTGATCGGTTCACTAGAGTGAACCGGACGACTCAATGGCCATGAGCCAATCGTTTCACCCAACGAATTGGTCGGTTGGTGGTCCAAATTGTGCAGAACATAGTCGATTCAGTTCTTATCAATATGACACTCAAATCAGTTGGTTCAACACTTGAACTTGATGATTTTGAGTCAAGTCTATTGATTGAATGTTTGATTGAGAACCTAAACACTTTAGTAATCAAACCAAACATCATTCATGGATAAAGTCCTCTTCAAGGTAAATCCTTTGTGTGTGACCATATAGGTCCCATTTCACGTTGGCAATGAATGTCCATAACTAACTTATGACATCACAAGCAAAGTGTGGTGTCTAGTCGCACATCAGTGCTACCCAAGTGAAAAGGAAAGTTGGAGTACAACTTTCAATCCTATAGTCTGTGATTGGTGTTTCAGTGAATGTATATGTGACACTCATCACACTAATGAGATTACTCAAAACATGATCAACTACTAATTTATCACATAGTCAAAAATGTGGAATAATTAAAACCAATTACAACGATGTAAATAAACTCTAGAACATTTATAAGAGGTCCATCATTCCATTCTCATATATTGTAACAAGTATTTACATATGGGTCCAAAGAGCTCTGTCACATCCCACATACAAAAGATATTTCACATGTACATGCCATATATTTACAAACATTGGCATACTACCAAAATATCGTATTGATATGAGTATATCATCTAGAAAACACATCCCATACCCAGACGTGAGAGTACAGGGATGACACTAGGACTCTACTACTAACATCTACAACTAACCAACTTCTGAATCTATTGATCACCATGTTGGTTCTCTTCCACAACATGACCTCAACCTCGTTGCCCGTGACCACCTAAAAAAATGTGGTGACCCATGGGTGAGACCCAATCCTAGCGAAAGATATAACTCTCTCCAACATATATTGATTATAACATATTAATTTACAATAAATACATTGAGTAGTTAGGGTATTGAATAAGCAATATGAATAGATTGAATAGTTTAAACATACTAACCAGTTAACCAAATAAGTTGTAACATCAAGTAGAATTATACAATTTTCATAAGTCTGCATCATGTAAGAACTATGTAGTGTAAAGACAAGACAAGGGTTAATCAACCAATGTGATACGTATTAAACCCTAGCAATTATACTACACGGTTGGTATCACTTCTTTAATTACATTGCCCTGAGGGATTTGAGAAATACCACTCAAATCCCAACTAACCACTACTAAGTCAAAATTAGTGCCATATAAGATCTAGGAAGAGCCATACTCCTAAGATCTTTTCTTCCCCCGGTTAGTACGGGTCTGCCACAGCAACACATAAGGTCAAGCTGCTAACATCCTAGTCCGACCTTGGTATAGGTCATGACACTAGTGAAAGGAGGTGGGTAAGCATACCCTACCATCTGAGTTAGAACCATAGTTGTCCTCCAATCTCATCATCATATATATATATAATCACCGAGACACGACCGCATCTGTTCTCAAACTGAGGGCTAGGTATGACCATTGTCATCCTCCCTAACACTTGAATTCAGGATGATAAGCACCCTACATACTCATCAGTATACAATCTGAGTATCCCTTAGGAATACTCGTTTCACTATCTGGTAATTTCTAAAACTCAGATAGATCTATGGCACAGGGCACTACATGATTAGAGTTTCACTTAATTAGTTATGCCAATTGGGTGAATTAAGGTTAAATCATACAAATGGACATTCAAACCCTAATTCTTTTCTAACAAGAGTATATGTATGACAACTTTAAAAGATATAAAACATTTGATATATAAATCTTGATCACATTACCACATCCTATCATTCATTGCAAATTAATGGACCACACTTATCATCGTACTTTTACAAGATACCAATATCTTATCACAATTTCCAGGGTTTTAACCCTTATTGGAACATGAAGTGGATTTCACCTCAATCATGGCTTCAAACATGCCCAAAGTTTGTTATGACCATCACTTTATTCCTAGTAAGGTTATCATCATCATTCCATGCCTTAAACAAGGTTCAAAAGATCATTAGCACATATATGTCCATAGATATTAACATGGTAAGGCAATATGATATTCAAATAGTACTACATTGTGGTTTCAACACAAGAAGAGTGTAATTCATTATCGCATTAATCATTCAAGAGGTCTGATTATAACCAATCAACATCATATAATTACATTAAGGTTGGGTATTACAAGCTAGATCACATGGGAGTTACGCATCCACTTATTAGAGTGATTTATCAAATATAACTATGTGATGGCAAAGGTAAGACTAAACATTAATGGCATTGGACCATCAAATTATCAACAATAGGACCCACATATAGTACCATGTTATTTATTCTAATCTATTGGATGTGGAAGCATCCAATATTATTCATTGGATTAGGTTCATTGTTCAAGGTTTTCAATTGAAGTATAGGTCTAACCATTAGATCAATTGAACCAAGGAACCATTAGTTTAAGGTTTAGTTAAATCTACAATTACATTCTTAACACATCAAATACGATGATGACCTGATCCACCATTAATTGTGATCATTAGGTAACCATTGGTTGTTAGATCAGTAATACATTTACTTAACACCATCAAATATTAAGCTAATGTCATCATCGATTGATAACATCATTTGAATACTTAGTAGATGACAATTATACGTCTAATTGAGCCAAAACCTGACCTAAGGGGGTGACCATAGGTTGTCACCATAAATTTGAAACCCTTGATCACTAACATTAGTTTCCAAGATAGCAAAACCATTGGCTATTGCATGGTATGACCATCGGTGGTCTGATAGGGAAGGAAATAGCTTGAAAACTCTAATTTGAACCATCAACTATTTTGTGCTTACCACCATAGGTTGATACTATCAACCTATCCCAGATCATGTTACACCTTAAAAAGGTCATACACATGTTTACAAGTTCATATAGAACTGGAACAAAATAGGGAACACAAAAATTCGTAATTCTAAAAAGCATGGTTTCTTTATGCTTAGATCATCACATTAAAGCATAAACATGAACTAACAAGCTTATAGTAAGCAATATAAGTGAAGAATGTTATATAACTCGCCTCTATAGAGTAGGTCAGATCCCAAACAGAAAGAATCTCGAGTAAATAGGGCAAGAAAACCTTGGATTCAGATCTAAACTTGGCCAAATAGGTACTTCTCTCCACAAACAAGCAAAATCCTAGAAAAAGAAACAAGAAGGATGGATTTTTGAGTTCTAGAGCCACGTTTACCATGGAACAGAAAGATTACAACCTAGAGGAAGGTCTAAGTAAGGAGAAGAGCAAGATAAATGGAGAAGGAAGGAAGAAAACAACTTTCCTTGGTCTAATTCCCTAGAAGATGACCTTAGAAATCCTAGGTAGGGCTAGATGGAGCTCTAGGAGACCTTCTCCAAAAAGAGGTTTTCTTCTACCTTAGAGAACTTTGTTCAACAAAACAACAGATTGGATTCGTTGCTCCAGGTTAGAGGAAAGATAAAGCAATCATAGTTTTGAATTTGGGCAAAGGATAGGTAAATATAGCCCATGGATAAGGATAGAAGCAAGCATGAGGTATAAAAGTAGCTTCCCCATGTGTCTATGGCCTTAAATTATTTAGAATATACAAGTACACACACAAGAAGCTCCCCCACCATCCATATTGACCTTCTTAGCTTTCCTTTGTCGAATTTACCAGCCAATCACATAATTCATTAGTTGGTAGCTACTAAAGGTAGCTCATCCATGAAGGGGTAAACCGTAAAATACCCTTGAGGAAAACACCTTTAAACCATGGCTCAACTAGGATCCCCATGGAACAAAAATCTCAAGAATGATAATATAACATTTAAGGAACATAATGTATGTGACAAATTGCAAAGAAAATCCCTCAATTGGGTAAATTGTAGAAAATTCCAAAATGTATAGAAAATTGCATAACTTGCTCAAATAGTGTCCACATTGGACCAAATTTGAAACTTAAGTTTGTCTTATAATTTCAAAACATATCAAAAGGTTAGATTAGGGTTATAAGCATTCTATTATGGTAATTAAACACATTCAACTCATTAAGCAAGTTCAGGGCCCTTTCAACTATAAACCCCTAACATGGATTTTGCCCCAAAATCCTACGCAAAAAGAGATGCGTATTTTCTACACATGTCATTCTCTAGTTCCCATGCGGCTTCCTCTATTCGATGGTGATGCCACAAAACTTTCACTGGTATTACATCTTTTCTCTTCAGCCTTTTCACCCTTCTATCCATGATCAACACAGGACCCTCAACATAGGAGATATCCTCATCTAACTCAACCTCTAGTAGTTGGATTGTTTGGTCAGTATCTGGATGGAATTTCCTCAACATAGAGATGTAAAAGAAATTATGCAATCTATGTAGCTCTGGTGGTAGCTCCAACTTATATGCTACCTTTCTAACACGAGCTAGGATAGGGTATGGTCCCATAAATCTAGGAGCCAACTTACCCTTCTTTCCAAACCTCAACACACCTTTTCAAGGAGAAACCTTAAGATATACTCTATCCCCTACTTAGACCTCAAGTGGTTTGTGTCGGTTATCTGCATAAGATTTTTTCTTATCATGCGCTGCTTTCAACTATTATTGTATCACTTTAATCTTTTATGTAGTCTATTGTACTAGCTCAGGACCCAAAAGTTGATATTCACATGTCTCATACCAGAAAAGAGGAGACTGACATCGTCTCCCATACAGAGCCTCATAAGGAGCCATATATATGCTTCTTTGATAGCTATTGTTGTACGCAAACACTATCAGAATCAAATGTACATCCCAACTACCAAGAAATTGTAGCACACATGCCCTCAAGAGATCCTCTAAAGTCTGAATAGTCCTTTCAGACTGGCCATCGGTCTGTGGATGAAAAGTTGTGCTGAATCTCAGTTGTGTTCCCATTACTAAATGTAGAAGTTCTCAAAAATGACTTGTAAACGATGGACCTCTGTCAGAAACTATAGTCACTATAATGCCGTGTAGATGGATTATCTCATCAACATATATTTGTGCCAATTTCTCTGTTGTAAACATCCTCTTAACTGGCAGAAAATGAGATGACTTAGTCAATCTATCTACTATCACCCATATGGTATAATGACCCTTGGTTGTCCTAGGGAGACCAACCACAAAGTTCATAGTAATTAATCCCATTTCCTTTGTGGTATTGGCAAGGGTTATAATGTCCCTGCAGGCTTCTGGTGCTTAGCCTTTACTTGCTGACAAACTGGACATTTAGCAATGAACTCTGCCACATCATGCTTTAGACCTGGCCACCAATACATGTCTTTCAAGTTTTGGTACATTTTGGTGCTTCCAAGATGCATTACATACATGTAGGAGTGAGCCTCCTTAAGTACCATCTTCCTCAACTCATCAACATCAGGTATTACTATCCTATTGTGGTAACAAATTGTACCATCATCTGCCTCATGAAAGCCATCATACTTTTCATTGCCAATCCCTGATCGGATATTTAGTATCACAGTATCATTCTGATGTGTATCATGAATCTACTATCTCAAGGTAGGTTTCACATGTAAATGTGCCAATAATCTTGCCAGCAAGGAAACTTCTAGCTAAACATTCATCTGACAAAGAGACACTAGCATATCTCTCTTATGGCACAATAAGGAATTTAATTGTGCATTATCTATCGTTGATAATGAAGATGAATTTCTACTTAATGCATCAGCTACCACATTTGGTTACCCTAGATGGTAGTCTATTATGCAATCATAATCCTTAATCAGCTTCAACCATCTCCTCTTCCTCATTTTCAGCTCCTGTTTTGAGAAGATATATTGTAGATTCTTGTGGTCAGTGAAGATCTGACACTTTACACCATAAATATAGTGTCTCCAAATCTTTAAGGCATGGACCACTGCTGCAAGCTCCAGATCATGTGTTGGGTAATTCTCCTCATGTTTCTTAAGTTGTCGTGAAGCAAAAGAAATCACATTTTTATCCTGCATCAAAACACATCTCAACCCATTCTTTGAAGCATCAAAAAAGACAATATAGCCTTTTCCTTGCTCTGAAAGTACTAACACTGGTGCACTAGTCAACTTTTCTTTCAAAAGTTGGAATGAACGTTCACAGTTATCATTCCAAGCAAAAGGAACATCCTTCCCGGTTAA
This sequence comes from Alisma plantago-aquatica, assembly GCA_963693085.1. Taxonomy (NCBI): domain Eukaryota; kingdom Viridiplantae; phylum Streptophyta; class Magnoliopsida; order Alismatales; family Alismataceae; genus Alisma; species Alisma plantago-aquatica. Next base: position 1,004,289,108 of record OY856410.1, on the reverse strand, counting down.
CCTAGTTAGGGGTAACACTATAGAACTGAAGTCTTTGATGAACCTCCTGTAGTAACATGCCAGACCTAGAAAACTATGAATCTCTATCGGTGTCTTTGGTTGTTCCCATTCTAGTACAGATTCCACTTTCTTGGGATCAACACAAATGCCTTTTGCAGATATAACATGGCCCAGAAAAGACACTTTAGATAACCATAATTCACACTTGTTGAACATAGCATATAGTTGATGCTGCCTCAACAAAGTCAATGCCTGGCGAAGGTGTTGCACATGTTGTTGACTATCCTTGGAGTATATTAGGATATCATATATGAACATGACCACACACAGATCAAGATAAGGTCTAAAAACCCTATTCATTAGATCCATAAAAGTTGCAGGTGCACTAGTTACCCAAATGGCATAACCACAAACTCATAATGACCATACCTAGTCTTAAAAGTTGACTTGGGTATGTCACCAGCCTTAATTCTCAATTGATGGTAACATGACCTCAAGTCTATCTTTGAAAACATAGTGGCACCTCTCAACTGATCAAAAAGATCATCAATCCTCAACAAAGGATACTTATTCTTTATTGTCACCTTGTTCAACTGTCTTTAGTCTCTACATAGCCTCATTGAACAATCCTTATTTTTAACAAACAACACGGGAGCACCCCAGGGAGAAGCGCTCGGCCTGATAAAACCCTTCTCTAATAGTTCTTGTAACTGTTTCTTTAACTTATGCATCTTTGTTGGTGCCATTCTATATGCTGACTATGTTATGGGTTGTGTTCCAGTAACAAGATTGATCTCAAACTCAATCTTTCTACAAGGGGGAATGCTATGAAACTCCTCAGGAAAGACATACTCAAATTCTTGTACCACTGGTACCTCCTGGATACTAGGACCTCCCACATTGGTATCCAAAACATAAGGTAAGAAAGCCTCACATCCTTATCTCATCAACTGCTCAACTATCATAGTTGACATCAAGAATGTAGGAAGAATCTTCCTATCACCTTGGAAAATCCACTATACATCTCCATCATGGAACGTTGCCACCTTAGTACTAAAATTCAAGACTGCCTTGTATTTTTCCAAGGTATCCATTCCTAGGATTACATAAAAACCATGCATGTCAAGTGGCAAAAGATCCACTTGAATGTTGTGTCCAAAAAAAGAAAGAACACAAGAAGGGCACACTTCCCACAACTCGGTGGAATAAACCAAAGGAGTCTCTAGTCATAGGTTATCACATCTAAGACTAATAGGTAGATAACAGCTACATATCACCTCTCTGGTGATAAAAGAGTGTGTTGCACCTAGATCTACTAACACAAATACGAAACAAGAAGTAGACAAATCAGAATGAATTAATTCCATTTGACCTGCCACAACTCATGGATTGACCACTACTTTCGGCTGGGTCATGGCATAGAACCTAGTTGTTTCTTACTGGCATCGATGTCCTCTGCTCTCCTGTCCTGAGGATCCTACATGGGATGCATGACCACGTCCTCTGCCACTACCAATATCAAATTGTCATTGTTGTGATCCATGTTGATTCTCCCTTGGCTACTGAGTCACATCCTCAACCTTCATAGGGAAATTCCATCTAATATGCCATGTTTGTCCACATTGATGACACACGCAGTTACACTATGTGGTCTAAACGACCCTGTAACTGAGACTGATGATGAACTTTGAGCTCCTATCAGTGGAAAATTGTGACTTATACCCCTACTCGGGGTCCACTGTGACGGTGCATGTAATCTTGGTTCAGTAAAGGTTGAACTTGGTTGCAATGGCAGTGGAAAAACCTTGGCTTCTTAAATCCTCCGGATGATTGCCCTTGAAACTGCAAAGGTTGCTTCTTAGCATTAACTTCACGCTTCTCTATGGCAGACCTCTCAATCCTCCTGACAGATTCCATTAAAAAGGTGGAAAACCTTTCCCTATTCTCCAAGGTTGATGTTGTAGTAGTCAACTTCATACTCAGGCCCTTCTCAAATCTCTAGATCCTTTCCTTGTACATTGCTGCCATGTGCGGGTAGAACCTCAGAAGTTCCATAAACTTTGATTCATACTCATTGATAGTCATAGCTCCCTGACAAATCTTTTCAAATTGAGAAATTTTCTCATCTAGGTAGGTCTCTGGAAAATATCAGCTAACGAATTCCCTCTGAATCTCCTCCCATCTTATCACAACTCATGGCCTTTTCTCCTCTTCTATGGCCCACCAGTGGCCAACACTACCCTTCAACAAGTATACTGCATGCTTAACTTTGTCTTCTTCAGTGATGTTTAGGATTTTGAACACCTTTTACAGCTCAGTCAACCACATGTCAACGTCTGCTGGATCAGAAGTACCTACATATTCACTCGCCCCAACACATCTAAGATGTTCAAATGTCTTCCCGACACCTTGGGACTCCACATTAGAGGTGGCTGCCCTAGCTTGAGGTGTTGGCGCTCTGTTAGCAATATGTGTAATTGTGGCCATCATCTGTCTAAACATATGCTGAAACTCAGGATTGACCATCATTGTCGGGTCTAGATGAGGCATTGCGGACTGCTCTGGCCCTTCTTTTGGCACTCTCTCATCTCATGCTTGCCTCTTAGCACCTCCTCCTGGTGCTACATAGCTACTCTCAACATGTTCTTCACGTCCTCCAGACATATCTGCATAAGCATAAACTATGATCAAATATGTTGGATACATAAGAACAGACTCAAACCTAAGTCCTATGTCCCTGTAGACTTAATAAACCTAGAGATCTGATACCAACTTAACTGTGAAACCTCATCATGCTAACGAGATTACTCAAAACACAAAACATGATCAAGTGCTAATTTATCACATAGTCAAAAATGTAGAATAATTAAAACAAATTCCAGCAATGTAAATAAACTCTAGAACATTTATAAGAGGTCCATCATTCCATTCTCATATACTGTAACAAGTACTTACATATGGGTCCAAGGACCACAGTCACATCCTACATACAAATGATATTTCACAAGTACATTCCATATATTTACAAACATTGGCATACTACCAAAATTTCATGTCGATACGAGTATATCATCTAGAAAACACATCCCATACCCGGACTTGATAGTACAGGGATTACACTAGGACTCTACTACTAACATCTACAACTAACCAACCTTATGAATCTATTGATCACCAGGTTGGTTCTCTTCCACAGCATGACCTCGACCTCATTGCATGTGACCACCTAAAAAAAATGTGGTGACCCAAGGGTGAGACCCAATCTCAGTGAGAGATATAACTCTCTCCAACATATATTGATTATAACATATTAATTAATAGTAAATACATTGAGCAGTTAGGGTATTGAATAAGAAATATGAATAGATTGAACAGTTTAAGCATGCTAAGAAGTTAAGAAAATAAGTTGTAACATCAAGTAGAATTACACAATTTTCATAAGTCTGCATCATGTAAGAAATATGTAGTGTAAAGACAAGACAAGGGTTAATCAACCAATGTGATATGTATTAAACCCTAGCAATTATACTACATGGCTGGTATCACTTATTTTATTACATTTCCCTGAGGGATTTGAGAAATACCACTCAAATCCCAACTAACCACTACTAAGTCAAAATCAGTGCCATATAAGATCTAGGAAGAGTTGGACTCCTAAGATTTTCTCCATCCCCAATCAATACAGGTCCGCCATAGCGACACAAAAGGTCAAGCTGCTAATATCCTAGTCTTTCTTGGTATAGGTCATGGCACTAGTGAAAGGAGGTGGGTACGCATACCCTACCATCTGAGGTACAACTACAGTTGTCCTCCAATCTAATCATATATATAAATAATCACTGAGACACAACTGTAGTTGTTCTCAAACTGAGGGCAAGGTATGACAAATGTCATCCTCCCTAACACTTGAATTTAGGATGACAAGAACCCTGCATACTCATCAGTATGCTCTCCGAGTATCCCTTAGGAATACTCATTTCACTATCTGGCAATTTCTGACACTCAGATAGATATATGGCACATAATACTACATGATTAGAGTTTCACTTAATTAGTTATGCCAATTGGGTGAATTAAGGCTAAATCATACAAATGGACATTCAAACCCTAATTCTTTTCTAACAAGAGTATATGTATAACAACTTCAAAAGATTTAACACATTTGAGATATAAATCTTAATCACGTTACCACATGCTATCATTCATTGCAAATTAATGGACCACACTTATCATCATACTTTTATAAGATACCAATATCTTATCACAAGTTCCAGGTTTTTAACCCTTATTGGAACACGAAGAGGATTTCATCTCAATCATGGCTTCAAACATTCCCAAAGGTCATTAAGACCATCACATTATTCATAGTAAGGTTATCATCATCCTTCCATGCCTTAAACAAGGCTCAAAAGATCATTAGCAAATATGTGTCCATAGATATTAACATGGTAAGGAAATATGATATTCAAATAGTACTACATTGTGGTTTCAATACAAGAAGAGTGTAATTCATTATCACATTAATCATTCAATAGGTTTGATTATAACCAATCAACATCATATAATTATATTAAGGTTAGGTATAACAAGCTAGATCACATGGGAGTTACGCATCCACTTATTAGAGTGATTTATCAAATATAACTATATGATCACAAAGATAAGACTAAAAATTAATGGCATTGGACCATAAAATTATCATCACTAGGACCCACATAATACCATGTGATTTATTCTAATCTATTGGATGTGGAAGCATCCAATATTATTCATTAGATTAGGTTCATTGTTCAAGGTTATCAATTGAAGTATAGGTCTGATCAATTGAATCAAGGAACCATTAGTTGAAGGTTTAGTCAAATCTACAATTACATTATTAACTCATCATATATGATGATGACATGATCCATCATTAACTATGATCATTATGTAACCATTGGTTGTTGGATCAGTAATACATTCAGTTAACACCATCAAATATTAAGCTAATGTCATCATCGATTGATATCATCATTACAATACTTAGTAGATGATAATTAAACATATAATTGAGCCAAAACCTGATCTAAGAGGTTTACCATAGGTTGTCACCATAAATTTTACACCCTTGATCACGAACATCAGTTGCCAAGATATCAACACCATTGGTTATTGAATGGTATGACCATCGATGGTGTGATAGGGAAGGAAATAGCTTGAAAACCCTAATTTGAACCATCAACTATTGTGTGCTTAGCACCATAGGTTGATGCTATCAACCTATCCCAGATCATGTTACACCTTGTAAAGGTCATACATAGGTTTAAAAGTTCATATAGAACTGGAACAAAATAGGGAACACCACAAAAATTTGTAATTCTAAACAAGCATGGTTTCTTTATGCCTAGATCATCACAATAAAGCATAAACATGAACTAACAAGCTTTTAATAAGCAATATAAGTGAAGAATGTTATATAAATCGCCTCTATAGAGTAGGTCAGCTCCCAAATAGCAAGAATCTCAAGCAAATAGGGCAAGAAAACCTTGGATTCAGATCTGAACTTGGCCAAATAGGTACTTCTCTCTACAAACAAGCAAAATCCTAAAAAAAAGAAACAAGAAGGATAGATTTTTGAGTTATAGAGCCACTTTCACCATGGAACAGCAAGGTTTCCTCCTGAAGGTCTAAGGAAGGAGAAGAGTAAGAGAAATGGAGAAGGAAGGAAGAAAACAACTTGCCTAGGTCGAATTCCCTAGAAGATGACCTTGGAAACCCTAGGTAGGGCTAGATGGAGCTCTACGATACCTTCTTCTCCAAAAAGTGGTTGTCTTATACCTTAGAGCACTTGGTTCCATAGCAAAACAGAGTGTATTCTTTGCTCTAGGTTATAGGAAAGAGAAAGAAAGCATAGTTTCGAATTTGGGCAAGAAGAGGTAAATATAGCCCATAGATAAGGATAGAAGCAAGCATGAGGTGTAAAAGTAGCTTCCTCATGTGTCTATGGCCTTGAATTATTAAGAATATACAAGCACACACACAATAAGCTCCCCCACCATCCATATTGACCTTCTTAGCTTTCCTTTGTCAAATTTACCAGCCAATCACATAATTCTTTATATGGTAGCTACTAAAGGCAGCTCATCCATGAAGGGGTAAACCCTAAAATACCCTTAAGGAAAACACCTTCAAACCTTGGCTCATCTCAATAATGATAATATAACATATTAGGAACATAATGTATGTGACAAATTGCAAATAAATCCCCTCAATTGGGTAAATTGCAGAAAAGTCAAAAATGTACATAAAATTGCATAACTTTCTCAAACAATGTCCAAATTGGACCAAATTTGAAACTTAAGCTTTTATTATGATTTAAAACATATCAAAAGATTTTATTAGGGTTATAAGCATTCCATTATGGTAATTAAGATCATTCAACTCATTAAGCAAGTTCATGGCCCTTATAGTATAATTCCTTTATCTCTGATATCCCGAATGAGATCAAGGTATGAAGTTGTCTTTCTTTCAATGTTTATTCATGTTTCTTGAACTAGAGAAACTTTTTGGGATATGTGACATCAATATCATATATTGATTCACATCTTCATGGACATGCCTTTCTTAATCTCGCTTATCAAGTTGTCTGGACATCATACTCCCTTAGGAGGGACAAATCCCACATCTATCACTCACAATATATCTCATGCATCAAAGCCACCCAATCATCACCATTATAACAAACCATGTTTTAGGACTGCATTTTATGATGTCAAAGCGTAGCCAATCACATTTTACGAGTGTAGTGATTTTATGTCTAAGAATCACAATCACCACCATCACTATGAGAGATGACTCTGACTACCATGTCATGGTTCCATGCATCACTCTCATGGTGATGGGTTTGATATCATATATCATGACTAACAAGACACTGTGATCAACCAACACACACTCTAGTCTTGATGTGTCATTGTTGTCTATCAACCTTCCACAATGACATCTGACTAGTGGCATAACAAGAATGTACATGCTCTTAGCATCTATATGATCTCATTATTCAGGTCCTCAACCTGAAGACATACGACATTGAGTATTTTCATTCCGCGCCATCATTTATCTCATAATCGATTGAGCTAGAATAAATTGGAAGCTTGCCTTTTATATTTATCAAATCAATCATGGCACATGTCAATCCAATCATCATATGATTGGCTCTCATCACATACATAACAACATACCCCCACTTGCACTTAGAGCCAATCACCTTTGAATCATATTCTCAGTGATCTCTA
>OY856410.1:1003669334-1003676834 GCA_963693085.1 Alisma plantago-aquatica | reverse complement strand
CACTGAGTACTCTAAAAGGGGATAAGGAAGGGGTTATGATGGCCAAAGAAGCGGATGAAGTGGGAAAAGAAGTGAGTGTGGAAAGGGAGAAGGAAGGTGTTGCGGCGATTACTCCAACGAAATAGAAAGGGAACAAAAGAGGGGTTGTGATGGCCAAAGAAGCGGATGAAGCAGGACAAGAAGAGGATGTGGAAGGGGAGAAGGGAGGTGTTGCTGAGACTCCTCAGACAAGACGGAAAGGGAACAAAAGAGGGGTTGCAGATCCCCTAACGAGTAAACCTTCAGCGAAAAGAGAAAAATGCAGTAAGATGGCTACTGCTGGTAATGGAGGTAATGGAGCTACCGAGACTGAAGAACCTCTGTGTGACAAAGCAGAGAACGAAGAATGACAAGGTAATTTGTGTTTGCATGTACATTAAAAATGAAAAACATAAACAAAAAGATTTCAACTAAAAAGTAACAATGCATGTTGAAAGAGTAACTGTTATAAGAAGTAGAGTAACTAGACAATGCCTAGAGTAACTACAACAAAACATTGGAGTAACTATACAATGGTCTAGAGTAATTGAAGTAATGCTGGAGTAACTATTACAGAACAAAGAGTATCTCACATACTAGATATAGAAGTTAAACTAGGAAAACCATATTGTTAAGCTAAAGACTACACTTTTCGAGTAACTATGTTCGTATGTAGGAGAAGAAAGGAAAGGGGATGATGACAGTACAGATGAAAATAAGTGAAAGAATGAGACAGAAAAGGCTACTGCGGATGAAGGAGAGGTGGAAAGAAGTAAAACAAAAAAGAAGGGGAAAGGGAAGGCCGAAGAAAATAAGGAGAAGGTGAAGGCCGCTGATGAGAGAGGAGAAGAGGAAAGAAGGAGGAGGAAAGAGAAGGGAAAAGAAAAGGCTACCGATGAGGGAGGAAAAGAGGAAAGAATGAAGAGGACAGAAAAGGGGAAAGGAAAGACAGATGAAAGTAAGCTGGTATGGATTTATAATTGTGTTAATTTGTTGTTACTCTCATAGGACACTTACTTGCAATTTATTAAATTGCTGCTACAAAATAAATAGTTATCTTTAATAATGTGATCAACCTACCACATATAATGAATTGTGAAAAATTTAAGAGTAACTTGACTGACTAAGAAGTAATAATAAAAAAAAACATAAGAGTAAGTTTTGATATGTTTGCAGTGGGAATCAAAAGGTTGTACCACAGGAGTTACATAAAGAGCTACATTACCACCAGCAACATCATGGTGTTTACAAGTAATCGACTTAGAATGATGAGGTCGACAGCCTTTACAAACATGATAAAGATTCCGAATATTACAGTTGACATAGGCCTTTTGGAGGATTTAATAGATAGATATGTGGATGATGACTGATTTTTGCTGGCCAAAGGGGTAGAAAGAAGGATGACCATTGAGGATGTAGGGGTAATTCTAGGTATCCCCAGCAAAGGTATGGATATAATACCTAGAATAATTCTGAGATAGTGAGCTCAATATGGCAATAGTTTGCTAGGGCGATAGGTAAATAGGGAAATATAGGTGAGATCTCGAAGAGGTTAAGGGAAAAGGATGTCCTGCACAAGGACAACTTATCAAAGCTTTGGCAAGAATATGCCAAGACCGACGTTCCAGCGGACTATCAGAACATGTGTCATGCGTGGATGTTGCACCTGCTGGCAACATTCCTACTCCCTGACACCCGCTATTACACACCAATATACATAATGCACTACCTAAATGATGTTACTGCCACTAGGCAGATGAATTGGGAAAAGTTGGTGCATGGGAGTATCTTCAAGAATATGAAGATGCTGAAGGAGAATGTCCAGTTGACGAGGAAAGGGGAAAAAGGGAAAACCACCCTCTACACAACAGGGAGTGTGATGTGCCTATGCGTAAGTGAACAAAATTATTTTCATCTACATTGTTACAATAATGACTAGGGGGCAGTTACATATGCATTATATTTTCTCTCTGTTACATGTATGTTTGGGCATATGAGATGATGAAGATGGCAAAGCCAACCTTCCTTGACGCCAAGCCAAGGATAAAGAAGTGGGCGGTGCCGGTCGAGAAATTGATGGATTTAGGGGATGGGGACCCTAAGGATGTAAGAATATTTCTTCTTTGTTACAAAAGCTAATATACAACATAATCCTACATGTTTGCATTGTGACACATTATTTTTGTTTTTTTTGGACAGGTTTGTCAAAGGATGAAGCTAGACCAGGGAGATGTTTGGTGAGTTGCAAGAACAATGAAGGACATGCCCTACCACCTTGTGGAGAAAAGGGCAAAAAGTAAGCCAGCAGCAGATAAGGCTCCAACAAAGCCGATCATCAAAAAAGGAGTGACTGTTGAGAACTCCCCCATGGAGAGAAGAATCCACATACTGGAAGAGGTGCTAAAGATGTAGAAGGAGATATGCACAAAAATAGTTTTTGAGGCATTCACTGACCTATAGAGGGAGAAGAAACAACTAGAAAAAAGGATAGCCGAGCTAGAAAAGGAAAATAAAATATGAAGAGAAAGTGGGGAGATGAAGGTGACAAAGCACAGTCACCTGCCAGTGGGTTCGAACAATTTGCAGAGGGGTTTGCCTCAGTGAATGTTGATGAACCTAAAGAAAGGTCAGATGTGCTTCGTAAGAAGGATGTCGATACAGAGGAAAAAGTAGAGAAGGAAGGTGTGGATAAGGACGACACACCGAGGAAACGAGGCAGGCTGATCCTGAGAAGAAAGTATGTGGAAGAGAAGGAATCAGAAGATGAGAATGATGATAAGAAATCTGGTGATGAAGAGGAGAAGAAGAATGGAAAAGCAGCTGATAGTTCTGACCAAGGAAAGTATGCACAAGATGTAGAAGAAAAGAGCCAAGAAGAAACAAGGGAACAACCAGAGAAAATAATAGAAGAAGAGGAAGGGCAGAAGGAGGAGCCCAGAAAAAGGTTGACAAAGAAGAAGAAGATGGAACAACACATAATAGGGAGCATAGAGAAGAACGTAAAGAAAAGGAGGGAGGAAAAGGTAAGTTTTCATATCCTTTCAAGTATATTAGTACTTGAGTAACTATTTGATATAGTAGAGTAACTGTGTGATATAGAAGAGTAACTATAGGAATATAAAGAGTAACTATACGATAGTCTAGAGTAACTATGTGAATTAGTAGAGTAACTGTAGGAACATAAAGAGTAACTATACGATAGTCTAAATATAGCAGTACACTAGATATAGCAGTTAAACTAGGAAAACCATATGTAAAGAAAAGGAGGGAGGAAAATGTAAGTTTGCATCTCCTTTCAAGTATATCAGTACTTGAGTAATTGTTTGATATAGTAGAGTAATTGTGTGATATAGAAGAGTAACTATAGGAATATAAAGAGTAACTATACAATAGTCTAGAGTAACTATGTGAATTAGTAGAGTAATTGTAGGAACATAAAGAGTAACTATACGATAGTCTAGAGTAACTATGCGACATATCAACATTGTGTAACTTGTGGAAAATGAAGATTGATTCTAACATGGACTGCTCTTTTGTTGTTGACAGCACAAGATATCAAATTTCATTAGTTTTGATAATTTCAAAACAAAAGAAACCAGGGAAATTGTCCATCACTTCATGGACAACATAGAAGAAATGTAAGAAAATTGGTTATTTTGTGAAGTGTAAAAAGATAAAACATTACTTATTCAATATCCAACTCATATGTATACCATCTATAAAAACGATTGGCAGGTCAAAATGAGAATGGAGATTCGGTGATGACACTTGGTACACGGGGAAGGACCTCACTACCCTCCTATACAAATATCATATGACGCAATCACCTGTAAGAAACAAGAATGTAGTGTAACTATTTGAAACAAATAATTTGGATTGCTAAACAAGAAAGCTTGTGATTTTTTTTAGGTTTTGGACTACTTTGTGGAGATGCTCAAGGCGAGCACAAGCATGCGAAGGAAGAAGGGTTTGATGTGGTACTGCATGATCACTTATGCTCCGATAAGAAAAGCAAAATTGGTATACAAAATTACATCAAAAAACAAAAATAGATGCACAAACTGAAACTTATAGATTTGCATTTTTAAATTCTACATTTGTAGTAAAAACTTGCATTTGATGTTGATAACATCACCCTAGAGTAGATTGACATGCTACCTCCACTCTTCAATGTTCTGTTGAAAGATTGGGACATAATGGACTCGGTGTTCACCATACTAAACAACGATAGCCACTGGCACTTATATGAAGCAAGCTTTAGGGATGGAGCACACCGGTCCTATAACTCGATGAGTGGAAATAGCTAGTCAAGAAAGGAATTCCTTAGATGGGTAAGCGATCTATAAAAAGTAACTCTATTATTAGTGGATTGACGGGATTAATGTCCGTTGATTGATGATTAATAAAAGTTGTGTTTTTTTAATGCAGGTGGGTATTGTGCATGAATTCTTTAGGGGTGCACTGAAAAAAGGAAGCCAATTGTCACAGTGGGAACGAGAGTACCCGTTGTGCCCACAGTAGGAAGAAGACTCACTTGACTGTGGGATCTTTGTCATGAATTACCTAGAATGCCTAGTCAATGGAAAACATATGGACTTCACCTGCAAGGACATGCCGACAATAAGGGCTGATATTTTCTAAAGAATGATGGTAAGGGGGCAGCTACATCCTGTACAAGCGGATGAAAAGGATGCAAATGAAGACATCAAAGAAGGTCCATCTAATGAGAACAAGGGAGAAGAAGATGAAGGTCAGAAGCGGCAAGAAGCAGAGCAGAAAGAAGCAGTAGATGTAGAAGTGCATGAAGAAAAGAGTGTGGAGGAAGAAGCTATTTCAAGCCTAGATAGATTGCTGAATTCTAGCTGAAATAATAAATTATTAATTGAAATGTAAAACTTGAAGAATTTACTTCTGGAGTTCTGATGTGTAACCGCTGTGAGATATACATTCACTTGTCTGCTGCAAAAAGCCTGAAAAATACATTTGATCTAAATCATATTGTGAATACGAGTATTTCTGGGTTTAGTATATAACATTTTATGCTTTGAATGTTGTGTTCTTGAATGTATCGCTATTGTGGTTTGTATGAAGATATATACTTTCAGTTAGCCTGCCAAAAAATAAACTAACTCAAGACGAAGAGTGATGATGATATCGTCACCCATAGAGTAATTATAGGAACACTAAGAGTAACTGTTATAGTCTAGAAAAGAAACCCTTTAATTCAAAGGAGTAACTCTTATACTTTGTAAGAGTAACTCCAAAAATAGAGAGGTAAAACACATATCACTAAAACAATGTATGTGTAAAAATAGAGTAACAGGGACATCTTGTAAAGTAAATGTACGAGTATGAAAGCAAGTGTTCAATTCCAAAAAAATGGTAAGTGTATCAGAACTCACTGACAAAGAAGAGTGGTGAACTCGTAATCCATAAGGTAACTATCAGAGCACTAAGAGTAACTGTAAGAGCACTAAGAGTAACTGTGACAACACTAAGAGTAACTATGACAATATAAAAAGTAACTCTAACATTCAAAAAGTAATTGTTGTACTTTGTAAAGTAACTCTTGTGGATGAATGTTTGTCAAGAACATGAAACCAGTGTATGTGAACCACATAGTAGCAAACTGACATTTTGTAAGTAACTCAACAAACATGAAAGTAACTGTATTAATCCAAAAATGTAGGTATTTCAGAAGAAAAGAGTATCCATTGCACACGAAGAGAAACACATATTCTTCAAAAGAGTAACATCTGATCAGAACATATTCTTTGTAACATATTCAAAGTATATGTATAGCTATTGGAGCTCAAGGTAACACAGATAGATTACAAACACAAGTGAAATACATGGAGGGTTACAAAATAACTTTCACAAAACTACACAAAAAGAACAACCCATTACAGATTTGAATATACCTCACTCACACACTAATCAATAGCAGTAGCAGCAGCATCTCCCAACCGCATGATAACAGAAAAAAGAACAGCACACTTAGCAGCACAAGGATGCTCCCCAAAATCAACAAAAATAGCAGAAAAAAAGGGTTAGCTAGCAGCACCAGCAGCTCGAAAGAACAGAAAATAGCAGCAGCAAGATGAGATAATGAATATACACGTCCAACATCAACATACCACATGAGCAGCACCAGAGATAATCGTTGAGCAGCAAACAACAGCAACACAAAGTCCAGAAAGAGTATCCCTAGAGAATGGACTACTTCTTCATAGGGCAGTTCCTGCTATCATGGTTAACCCCAAACTCTAAGCAAATCTTGCATTGCCTCTCTCTTTTAGACTGGGAAATCTCAACTCTAGATTTAAACCTCACATCATTCGATCTAGGTCTCCCCTTAGTTTTGCAAATAGTAGGGATATGGACCTTGACAACAGAAGAAGAAGTTGTATTAGAAGCGGTTACACCAGCACTTGTACCAGTATCAGTGAGATCCAAGTCTAAGAGCTCCTTTCGCAAAGCTAACAATTTTTCATGGCAAAGATCTATAGCGTTGTTCCTACACGCTATGTTGACAATCAAATTGCATGCATAAACAAGATGAAGTGTCCTCCTAGTGGATGGATGCTTAACTGACGCTTTGCTAAAAATCAAAGGGTGTTCTATGTACCCTTTGGTCCACCTCTTTAGTATGTATGGCTCGGGAAGAGTGCAAAAGTCACGACTCTTCAAATAAGATAGGATGTGCCTGCAATGGATACCTTTGAATTCCAACATGAAGAAATTGCACAAAACAATCTCACTAGATGACTCTTTCTTCAAGAAATATGGACATCTAAGGCCACCGACATGATACACCACAAAGACACCTTCTTCTGAAGATTCCTTTACATTGTAGACCATGCTTTGATGAACCTCAGACTGAAAGATCTTAGAGATGGACTTGGTGTATATACCTCCCATTTGCTCCTACTATTCACATGGCTTCTAATGAATGCATTCAGGCTCTTGCTCCTTTGAGTTGTCCTCATGCCCACAAAGAAATAAGACTGCATATAGCATGGAACCCAATCCCAACGCATCACATACATATCAGAAAGCCAAGTAATGGAAAAATAATCATTCTCTTGAACTGTAGAATCCCACCTCTCTTCAAAAATTTCGATATCATCCACATTCCACACCCAATCATTCAAGGAGCTTTTGATCTGGTCCTTGTTAGGAACACCACCAAGCTTAGAGGGAAGCTTCTGTAGGATGTGCCAGCTGCAGAAGCAATGCTTGCAATTTAGAAAAATAGTAACGATAGCAACATTCATAGCAGGGTCCTGATCGGTTATGATGGAAACCAGCTCTTTGCCAAAACAAAGTAAGTACTACTTGAAAACCCAAACAAAGGAGTTGTACTTCTCATCGACCAGCAAAGCTGAAGCAAAAAACATTGTCTTGCGATGGTGATCAACACCACCAAACATTCCAAAAACCATCGAATAATTGTTAGTATGGTAGGTGGTGTCAAACACA